>JAKFQP010000061.1:4620311-4677559 GCA_023375905.1 Nycticorax nycticorax | reverse complement strand
GTCCAGGTGGCATAGCAGGTCAAAAACTGCTTTCTCCTGGATTATGGGGGGTTTATTCCACTCACCATCCCCATCTTCCAGCTCAGGAGACAGGGTACCCTGGGGATAACTCGTCGGGCCATTAAAGACTGAGGCAAAGAAGGCGTTGAGTATCTCAGCCTTTTCCTCATCTTTAGTGGCAATGTTCCCCCTTACATCCACTAGAGGATGGAGGTTCTACCTGGCTCTCTTTTTGCTGTTGACGTCCTTATAAAATCTTTTCTTCTTATCTCTTACAACAGTGGCCAGGTGGAATTCCAGCTGGGCTTTTGCCTTTCTAATTTCCTCTCTGCATGACCTGACAAGATCCCTGTACTCTTCTTGGGTTGCCTGCCCCTTCTTCCAGAGCTGGTAAGCTCTCCTTTTTTTCCTGAGTCTCAGTAAAAGACCGCTGTTCAGCCAGGCCGGTCATCTTCCCTGCCGACTCGTCTTACGGCACATGGGGACAGCCGGCTCCTGTGCCTTTAAGACTTCTTCCTTGAAAAATGCCCAGCCTCCCTGGGCCCCTTTGCCCTTCAGGACTGTCTCCCAAGGGACTCTCCCAACCAGAGTTCTGAACAGGTCAAAGTCTGCCCTCCGGAAGTCCATGGAGAATACGCAGAATTCCTGACTCCATATTTATTTCACATCAAATAATAAAATTGCAACAGGCAATCTTCTGTAATTTTAACCCTTTATTTGTGACTACAGACCTGAAAATTACCCATGTGTTCAGATTGACAATCATTTTCTAAAGAGCTATAAAGATAAAAAACACTGCAGTTCTGCATTTCAAAAGTTCTTTCAAAAGTCATAGATGTAATTTCTACAAGTCTATTAAATCCCCAGATGGACCGACTGCACCCTTAAACTAAACAGTGTCTGTGGTTCATTAAGTTCATTACCGTGAACTTCAGAAGCAAAAGCTACAGGTCAGACGCACCTGTTTTCTCTAAGAATGCAAGAGACATAATAATAGATATGAGGACAGACATGAGCTGCTTGTAGAATTCAAGGGCTAGTTTTTGACCTTGGACAGAAACAACAGGAAAAAAATTCCCAAAACTTCCGTGAGGGAGCAAATGGTATCTGGAGATTCTTGGAAGGTGAACAGCTCCCTCACTCATTACAGAAAGCCATGCTATGGCAGCCATGTTGACAAGACAGGAGAAATTTTTCCAAACTGAAAACCACTCCAGCTTAACAGGCATTAGCCAAAAAAACCTAAAAAAGCACTGTGTTCCACTTGAGGATACTGGATTTGGCTGGTCTAACCTCAAATACAAAGATGAACCGTGGAATATTAGACCACTGAAGGATTGAAAAAACGGTCCAAAAACAAGGACTGGAAGAACACTAGTTGAAGAAAACGTCTAAGTCTGAAGGGAAGAGAAAGATTTTATCTGTAACATGAATCTTCCGTATTTTCTGGACCACTCGAATACAGAAACTTACCAGGAATAGGGAAAAGAAAACCCAAAGAAAAAATCAACAAAAAACCATAAACCATGTTCTCTGTAAGAATAAGAAGTTACATACAAGAAAAACTCATATAGTGCAAAGTAACTTGTTATGTAAAACTACTAATCCAACAGCCATTGTTTTGAACACAAAGGAGCTTTTTTAAAATCAAAAGAAAAAACCAAATAAAATGTCAAATCAATGGTACTGTCTTTCTCCAGTTCAAGGAAAGGCAAAGAACTTGGTATTAGTTTAGTGCCATATATGTTGCTGCCATAGAACTCATGCTCAAAGCAAAACCAACCAGGCAAGATGAGATTACAGTTTAATTAACTGATGTTATTTTAGGACCATAGAGAATCTTGAAATACTCTTAATCAGTTTCTCAGCTACGAAGACTGCAGTCTTCCTGAAGCATCACGTTAGATTACTATCATAATATATTTCACACATTTTGAACATAAAAATTATTTCCTGTTCTTTGAGAGGAAAAACAGCTTTAATTTTTAATATGACTCAGGTTTACCTAAAAGCACGATCTTACATTCAGACTTCTTTTGGCCTTATTTTAGTGAAGGTGTTTATGATATAACACAGGTTTCAACTATGTTACTAAAAACATCTCTGTAACCATGCATACAGAAAGACTCTCTCAGGCCCACAAGCTTCCTCATTTGAAGGAAAACCAGTTTCTTTTGTTCTCCACTATTGTTTGTGTGAATAAGGCAACATAAATATGCACAGACCCATAATAACCTAGACTGAAAGAGATGCCACCTCTGTCTTTTTCCAACCCTTTCTACTAGCTTGAGTGCCCATGCCCCCACTGCGTGCCACCCACTTCAAGTCTTCGAAAACCTCCTCTTTCCCTAAATGTCACCTACTACCATCCTTTATTTCACCTACTCCTCAGTTCTCTGTCTTCCAACACCATTATTCTTCCTGACATTTTCTCAGCCCAATATATACTTGATTCAGCCAGGGAAGAAGACTCAATATTGTGCATCCTATATCTGCCTGAGGAATATAACAAAGCTGTCCTTCCAAAAACTGCCTGTTATCACAGACACAGCAGATTGTGCTGAGCAGGAAAGGAATCCCAAGTAATTCTGTCGGCTCTCACATCACCCCTTTTTCTAGTTTTCATTACCAACTTAAAACTTTCCACAATTATTCAAAAGCTAAAACCAAAGATTATCCACTATAAACTATACACAACTTCTAGACAGAAGTCTTAAAGATTCATCCAGCTCTCTGAAGTGAAAAGTAATGTTTTCATAATAATGGAAGTTTATAAAGGAAAATAAAATGTGTTATGAACCTGCCATGTATGTTTTCCTACACTCTTCCCAAATTGGAGAACGGACCTTATGGTAAGTACTATTTTCAACATTTTTGCTTTGGCAAACAATCTATAACAGAACAGTTATTTTCTCTACCTACAAACCATACATACTATGTATGGCTACTGATACAGACCTGTTGCTAATGGAATGCCAGGTTCTGAACCTTGGCTTGGTTTGGCAAATTGCATCAGATTGTATTGTTTTCTAGGGACTGAAAACTATAGGGAATGTAAACTATACGTGATACTCAAGCTGTCTACTACCATTTTAAAATTAATTTAAAAGGTAACTTACACGTTGAGTTTTTCCAAGTTTTCTTGGGCATTGTGTTTTTCTCTCTCATATGCATTTTCTACCTCTTTGAACTCTTTCTTGATCATTTCTAAATCCGAAAGAGCTTCTGCTTGGCTGGCTTTTTCCACCTGCAAAGCTCCTTCAAGGTCTCGAATTCTTAACTACCAAGTGATAAGAAAGCAATTAAAACAAGTTAGGAAAAGCTATCATGATCTTTAATGCTGTTCTATGTTCCATTCTGCTTTATGGGTAACCATATTCTATTAATTCTATATGGAAGTATATACACAGAAAGCATTGAACACATCTAAAAATGTATGAATACATACAGCTCAAAATGGAGATAAATAGATACGCTGACCAAAAGCACCTTTCATTCTCCTTTAGTGGTGTCTGGATTTTTCCTTTTTCAGTTATTACTAAAGTTTTCCAGGGAAATTCTGTTTTTTAAGTAGACTCATAAAAGCGTGGGATTAACAGTAAAGGCTACACTTCCACTCAGCATAAAGCACACTTGAAGCTTGTTCATGTATATGAACAAGGAAGAAAAACTTAACAGTCATTCACGCATAAAAGGTTAAGTCTCTAACTTTAAGGAATGTTACCCTGCCAGTTCCTTTGTATGTTGTAAAAGTAGAGAGAGGAAATTAAGAAAACTAAATCTCTCCTTTCTACTAGTTTAATCGTCACTTTAAAAAATTTAAGTGCCCCTATATAGAGAAGATCATGAGAATAAGAAAATAACTGACTGAAGAATGGTAGTACTTATTTTTGTTACTCAGAAAAAAAAAAAAAAGATACCAAAATTCCTTTTTTTATTTTGCTTAGTTTTTCAAAAGTCGAGTGTAAAGCGCTTGTTAGTATGAAATTACTAAGCAATTATCATGTAAGTTTTTCTTGCTTGCTTTTTAAAATAAACTATAATTGCTTTATTGGGTCAAACAGTTTAATAATACAAAGATTTAATATTCAAGTATATATACACTATATTTTTTCATATAATCAATCTTGACTGGTATCTGCAGATATCATGACTTTGTTTGAAGCTGAAATGTACTCTGAATAATTGTATCTGGAACTGCAGTTTCAGGATGCATTAAGCTCTCACTCCTGGAGGAGTTGGATGTATGCACTGTATCTCCAAATAGTCTAAATGCCCATTCAAAATATACAGGGCAGGATATTTAAACAGTAGTATAGTGTTTAACTATTGTGAAATATTTCCTTTCCCCTCACTGTTTAAGTGCTACTGGGAATTCTAAAACTTACAAATGTGACATTTTATTATTTATTCTAATAACTTTAATTCCCCCTGAAAAACAGATATTTCCTATTCTCTCCTTTCATATAGTAGCTATTCCAATTTTGACACTTATTGCAAAAAAACCTATTCAGTATTTTCACTAAAGCAAGTAAGTGGTCTTAAAATTTTTGGAAGATTGTATCTTTACAACTTCATCAAGTGTTTTACTGTAAACTTCTACAAAATATTTAACAAAAAGTTTACCTGGATGATCTCGGAATTGAATTTGGATTCCAAATGCGCTGCTCTCTCTGCTTCAATGTTTTCTTCCAGTTTCTTTATTCTCACTGTAGCTGCCTAAAAGTACATTTTGAAGAATTTTAAGTCCAGAGAGATGGTAAACATGACACAAAGACTATTCTATTAATTCAGTATATTAGGACTCCATACACCAACCTGATGTACCTGAACTACTTGTACTTTGGAACTGTGAGAACTCATACCAAGAAATACATATAAAAATAATTTTTATATATCTAGAATATTATTCTCTTCTATTTAGTTAAAGAAATTGATGTAGCATTATGTTATTGCTGTGTTTTTTACAATCAAAAAAACTGCAGCTGGAATCAGAACAGAGAAAGACCAAGTTAAATATTCTACCTATTTACTTACTATTTGCTTTTTCACCAAGGTTGTCACCTGAGGCAACATAACCACCCTGTATGTTCCAAAATACAATGGGGTATCAATACAGTATCTACAATTTCAGTGATGAGATAGATGAAGCACAGAGAAGATACAGAATTGCTCAAAAATATGTTGGCTTTGGCACATAATTTCCAATTAAGGTGCCCAGAACAGATTGCTCTGCAGCCCTAGACTAGTCATATTTTCCCTACAACAAAAATCTGTAAACTCTGTAATGTTTTAAAGCACTAACCTAGTATTTTTTTTACTGCTGTGTTCCATGACCTGTAAATATTCCATTATGTTTTTGTATAGCAATTATCAGGATGTTTATCATCTCTTTTAACAAATATCCTGACTACTTTAGTCAGTTACTACATCTCATTACATGAAGAACACCTGTACATGCATGCATAGTTTAAGCAAAATGAGAATCTCTGAATTAAACTGTTGGACCTTTCTTACCCATTCTTACAACATTCAGAAAAGCACAAAAATGCAAATTACTAGGCTAAGAATCTACTTGGAAATGTGGATGGCCTACAAAAAGTTCAAGAAGTAGTCTATATTTCTACTAAACTTTTTTTTTTAAGTGATCCAAGCTAAAAATATTTCTTTCAAGTTACAATAAACACAAAAGCAATCACCAGATATGTATGTCCAGAGAAAGGCCTGGACATAGATTTTCATCTGAAAAAATACTTTCACCAAAAGCAGTAACTAAAGAACTGCTATAATGGAAATTCACATGCAATTTTAACTACACTGTTTTCTATCAATAAAATCTTTTAACTTTGACCGATAACTGAATTGAAAAGAAAAGTTCATCCCAAATGTCTCTTGGTTTCAAGTTAAATCAAGGAGATCAAGAAAAAGGAATATTAAAAAGTCATTTAACATAATTACATTTAAGGTTACATAAATACAATTGTAATTTATTGATTTTGGAAAAGTATAACAAAGTAGCAAGTATGTGAGACTGCATCTTGATTCTGAACATTTAAGAGAGAGAAACATTAACAGATGTTAAAATAAAAGCTCTTGGGAATAAATTTAAAATTTGTATAATCAGACACACACACACACAAGGAAAGACTTTTGAAAGTGATGTCCATGGAAGGCCTACTAAAGATAAAAGCAGCAACAGCACAGAGCTAACCAAACCTACTGCACAGTAAGGCCTGCCAAAAGGCTTAGGCTTTGCCTCTTCCCAGGAGTTTTATCTGCATAACATAATAAAAAAAATTCACAAATCCTGCATAAACACTCCCACTGCACTTCCATATTGCTAAAATTATTCTCAAAAATAGCTTGATTTAGACTATTAGCTGTATTATTCCTTCCAAACATCAGCTACTACACCCCTTTGCCCTTAATGGAGAACTAGCAAACTACCTCCTCCTTCAGTTTGGAAGGACTCCTTAGCATCCTCCAACAGCTCAACATCTGTCAACAGGATGGTTTTACACAAGAACACTGCCAGCCTACTAAAAGTAGTCAGTGAACAATAAATATAAGTGATGTGGATTTCATTTCTTTTTGAAAAACATTTAAGAAGTCAGCCTGAAAATAATTCTACTTTAAGTTTGAGGAGAAGAATAAAGGAAACAGTGAAGAAGGTACCTAACACAACATTTAGAGTGGGAAACGTAATTTTTAAAAATAAAATGAAGAAATAGAAACTTGACTGAGAATATTTCACTGCATACCCTCAAGACCAAAAATGCTTTTCTCTCTTTGGCTAGTTTGTTCAAGCGTCTATTCTCATAGCAAACACTGAAATGCAAGTAAAGTTTTTAGGCATAACTTACTGATTCACAAGGTCTGTACTGCATTTGACTTCTAAGTCTTATTTTATTTCCTAAGCACCAGTACAAAGTAGAACTATGCCTTCATCTCAGCCTCTCTTCAGCTGAAACAAGACATGCAAGACACTAACAAAACGGTTAACTTACCCTCTCAAATGGAGCCCCCTAGAACTGTTTTCATCAGTCACAACAAGAAAAATAAAAACAGAAAGAATAAATAACAGCTTGAGTGAGGGCATCTGCAAGAATGAAAAACTGGAGCAATCAGATTCTCCCAGACAGAGCATATAGGTATCAGTTCTCAGTATAGTTCTTTAAAACTAATCTATCTCCATGAGCTGACATGATGGACACGCACCGCAAGGACAAGAGACATAGTCCAAAGGAAACACAAACTCCCAAAAATATGGAAACTTCAGTCCTATGAAAATCCTGGGACAACAAGGGAAGAGAGGCAGGAGCAAGCAGACACCTGTAAGAAGTGCTAATATATCACTCTTTTGCTGTCTGAAGTAAGAGCAATTCCATTTTAAAACAGACTTATTTGCAGATGGTTCATTTGCTTGAGTTGTCACAAGTCACTGAAGAATTAGCTTGTAGAATTACCATGCCTATGAAAAGAGAAGCACTGGGAAAATTAGTGTTTCAGCTACAGAGATTCCCGATGATCTCTGGAATGTGAGAAACAGGCTCCTAATTGCAATCAGAACAGTGTGTCTAGCCTACTGCAAAAGAGGTATGAACCCTAGACATCAACCAAAGAGCTAGATGTACCTGACAAGTATCCAGTGGAAAGTATTCAAAGAGATTCAAGACAGTACACACAGGGAAATTAAATTAGAAACTAGAAATCAAACTATCTGTTTGACGGGTATCATCTTACAGATCATATCCTGATATAAAGGCTTGAGAAAACTGACTTGTTTAAAACTGGGGTTTCTTTACAAGGTTAGGAATCTCAACACCCTATTCTTGCTTTTAAAGCTCATCTTTTTCTAGAGTTTGTGTCTTTAAAGCTTTGTCTCATACCAGTAGCTTGTTACAGTTTTGATTGTTAAAACCTTGTTTGGAGTAGTTCACTGGACCTTCAGAAAACAAAGGCCTAGGGAGAAAGAGAATGTATTTACATTCAAGACAAGTCACTGTCAGGCACCTGACAGAAATTGCCACTAATTTCTTGTATTGCTAGATGCCAAAGATGAAGAGTGAACTACGTTCTCCTCAAAAGTCTCAGAAGATTACTCAGATAAACCTTAATCTTAGCTTACCAGTATAAGCAGCTGTCTTACCCAGAAGAGATTCAGATGCTTAAAAGAGCTTGCATAAAAATTACGTATGTAAATTGATGAAGTCATGTAGATGCTGTCTGTGTCTGGTGGAACAATGAATGTTCTTTTTCCTGGGTTCTAAGATTTGATTGCTGAAGCTTACGGTTCACCATACACCTAGCAAATTTAAACAAACTCAGATGCCAGCAAATCAGCGGGAAATTAGTGGGAAAACAGTAACTTCGTGAGAGACATCTAACCATCCATTAGCACATAAGCCTTGCTAAGCAGTACAGTTATTAAATATCAAGAAATTTGGATTTGCTTAGACTGCTTTAAGGAAAAGGATCTTGGAATTGCTGTTTATCTAAGGCCATCAGCCTTCTATGGCCATCAGCCATAGAAGTTGCACCTGGATTCCAAGCTGAGTCTAAAGTTTTATTTGGGAAGAATATAGCTGCAAAAAAACCACTATGTAGAAAATCTTGTCTGTTTTGCTAGTAAAGGTTCAAACAGGCTCTACTGAAACTTATATGCACTTCCTTTCACAGTGAGAAGCTGCATGCTCTACCAGTGAGAATGATCCATTACACACTCTGTGAGGAAAAGAAGGTGTCAGGGATGAGTCTCACCTGTAGCACCATACTAACAACTCCAAAAAAAAGAAACGGGACAAGGAGAGGAGTTCCATGTTCCTGTCTGACAAACAGGAAGACACCTGTACCAGAATCATATTAGCCAGGCAAATCTCTTCGAATCAGTTGAAATGTGAGAATCAGTGTCCTTACTGAACCATATGTGTCCGAAAATTTTACACAATGCCTGCCTAGAAAGAAGCAGCTGCGTGGAAACAAGTTACAGAGAAAGGTTGCAGGCCACAGACTTCCAGACCACAGTCTCTCAACTGGGAGTCAAATGGCAATACTTTCCGGTTTAGCTTGGAAAGCTTCTTGTCAGGTCCAAGGCACAGGATCAATCTCAAGGATGGATCCAAAAAGTGGGTTCTCCAGTAGTTACAAAGTGTTTGTTTATCCAACATTGAAAACATTGGTTATTCAACAAGAATTATTTCCAAGTGCACCTAACAGGATATATGAAGGCAGACATCTTAAGACACCACACACAACCTCGTGGAATCTCCAAAGTTTCCTTAGATATTCAAGCTGAGACAATTTCAGTCTTAATTTAAAGAATGAAGATATCTGTGATCTGTTTCCATGACAGCACAGACAGAATTGTGACTTTTGAGAAACAGCAAACAAAAATGACTAATAAAACTTCAATGCCAGACTTAGAACTTGTGGGCAACCATGCTGTATGTTTACTCTAATCCCTTAAGATTCAGTCACTTTTTCCAGTGCCCTGTTGCACATCAGTGCTAATGTGGTTTCTAGGAGACATTTTCTGCATGCTAACAGTTTGCAATACCATTTTCCAAACTGGCCTTTGTGGCTTCCACTCTTCTCAGCCTCCCCGCCTCTTGCTCTAAGTACTGCAATATTTGTGAACACTGAGGCGCCCTGTACTGAAAGAGTAATTGTGCAATGCCACAGCCATGAAAATGTAATGTTTGACATTTGCATTTACATCAAAATACCCTTTATCAGGTAAGTAACAAAGAAAACAATAGGAAATAGAGAAATGTATATTTACAACAGTTACTAAGTTTAGATATAGTAATAGAAGTAATTTTTTTCTTCTCTGTTTCTATTTAGCCCACTTCTGCAAGATCTTTCAGTTTCATGTTACTAACAAGTTGTCAGGATACTTACACTTCCCCATGGCTGAGGTCCAATCCCTATGTGAAATGCTGAGCCAAGATAAAGTTTTAAGTGAAGAGGACATACATGTACCTCTTATCTGGATCATCATCCACCCACTCTGTTTGTGTGCTTCCATATTCAGATTAAGATCTTACTTCTTCCTACTTAAAAACATTTCCCTATGACTCGTAACTCAAATCAGGAGGTCAGGTCTAAACACATCTTTGGGACATGTGCTGACCACTTCCACCTAGTGTTAGAAATGCTGATGCCTCTCGATCATGGTAAGGTGGAGCCATCTCCTGTCCGGATAATAAACAACCTTTTAGCAACTATAAAGTTACTTCACCACAAACAATTCGTAACCACTGAAGTACAAGTTGTTTCAGCCTGACAGAGTGCACTCAACCCTCATTACAAACATTTCCTGCATATGAAGTCTAGAGTAACATGTCTCATTGATAAGGGAGCCATACTTGACCTGCACAACACTGGATAAGCAACTACACTGGCATGGGGGCCACAAGGAAAGCCATACACTTGGCTTTATGTTAAAAAAAAAAAAAAAAAAAAAAAAAAAAAAAAAAAAAAAAAAAAAAAAAAAAAAAAGGAAAAACAACTAGGGCAGCTAAACTGGTATAGTTTGATTGCCTTTGGTCTAGTCCAAGTCCATTCCAATCTGCAGCTGAGTTGCAGCTGGCAAACCCATCTGAACTGTTATCCCTTTCTACAGTACCTCGAGGGGAAAAAAAGATGTCCCTTTTGGTTGTCATGCTTAGTAGCTGGTAAACACCTTAACAGTACATGAACTGCCACTGTTACTTCATACATGCACATAGACAAGACTAACATGTGACTTGTTACTAACTCCTGGTGAGGGCTACATAAGACAGTATTCAAACAACTTCAGTCTGATAGTGATGTAAGAGTGAACCTGAATAACATGATGACATAAGACATGAAAAAGAAGCTCTTCTCAGAGAGGAAGTCCATTATGTCAGTGAGCTTGCCACTGGAGAAACATGAACTTTAGAGCCACCACAGAGATACCATTACAAAAACTGCAGTGCTTAGAGGATATACAAGACAGTAGCTAGAATTCTAGATGCCAGTTCTGCATTGTGGAGACACTAGAAAACAGAGGATTAAGTAGGGCTAAGCCATCAAGAAGTGTGTAGCCACAGAAAACAAAAAGTAGTTTAAAGTTTAAGCAGTAGCACTGTTAACTGGATGAGGAATGTGTCCTCTCTCACACTGCTTGGAGCTTTATTACATCTTTCTTATGAGAACTGTAACTTATCCAACACTGCAGTTCACAGTAAAATTAATAAGAACAAGGATTAAAAAAAAAGCCGGTCAGTGGGTTTGGGTGGGTCTGTTTTCTTTTTAGCTGGGACCTAAATTTCATGTTTCACTGACTTTGAGACAGTAAGAAATTTAATACACCTACAGCATTCAACAATTGCAGGAATATATACCTTCTGCAAATACAGAGGTGGACCATCACTCAGGTGTTCTTTGCAGCCACCTCTCCATCACAGCAGCATTACCAAGCTAATACAAGATGACACATTTAGCAGGACATGAAAAGGTCAATGTACTTACAGGCGGCGAGCAGTAAAGGTAACATAAAAGCTAAGTCTTTAAATGGTAACTCAAAGTCTCAGAAATATGGCAACATATTCAGTCTCAGAAATAAAATGGACCAAGTTATAGGACATTTTTCAGGCCTCATGAGAAAGGCTTAAAAACTTTGAGAGACCTTGAGCTCCAGCTTACTAAGAGTTGGCAGCCTCAAACACATAAAACAAACAATAGAAAAATCACTACATTTCTGTGAACAAGACAAAGAGTTTGAAATTTATGAACTAATAATTCTGCTTCTCACGGTAAAATCCAGATACCCCTTTCTTCCACTCTTTGTTAAACAGCTTTCCCACCCAGCTTTTTAGCAGCTATACGCATCTCAAAAAACACTATTTTTATACACAAATTGCTCTGTATTTCCCAATAAATCATCTTTCCAGAGCAATGGAGCTAAAGGCTAAAGTAAAAGACACTGTTTCCAGGAAACTGATTATCATCAATAGTAGTATCTTGGTGAGTTCAATACAAAAACATCAAGAATCTGTTTGGCTACCGAATCTCAGGCTGAAGATGCAGAATGGTAATAAGGTTCCCAATCTAAATTTTTCTGGTACAGTATGTGTTCCACTTCAGAAGGACTCAATGTCGATGCAGTGGTACACCACACTAGTATCACTGCAAACTAGAAAGCTAGCAGGCTAGACAGTATGCCAAAAGCTATCCTTCAACTGAAGAGTCCACAGAAACTTGCCATTATTCTTTCTCTTCATTTCTAATCCCAGGAACTGGAAATGTCCTCTTTTAGACCATATTCAGAATAATGATTGAAGGATAAAAGATGATGAATATTAAAAAAAAGGGGGCGGTTCACTTTCTTTTCTTTCTAATATAGTCTTCTATTAGATATAATTCTTCATAAGAGTGCCATCATACAAAAAGAAAAAGATTCTAAATTTATCATTTCCTTTCATTACTGAAACACAAGTATTTTCCCATGGATTTTCTCCCTTATGTCCAGCAGAGGGTAGTAAAGGAACAGCTTTGTGAACTCCAAAAAAACTTCATCCTCACTTGCATATTAGTAGTGTATAACAGAAGATTGTAAGATCGTCTTTTAATTAGAATGACACTACTCTTCACACAAATCACTTTAAGAAGTTCACTGCCATCATCAAGAACTTAAATACGCGTTTGCTAACTAAATGCCCATTAACACAAGGTACTGTGCATAGTAATTGAAATATGATGTCTCCTGCATCCATCTTCCAACAAAACCAAAACCTCAATCCACAAGCTAAAAATTCCATGAAGAGATAAAGAAATATAGGGTTATTTCATGGAAAAATGTAGACCATTCTGCCTGGGGTGTACTACTTTACGGCTTCTATATCTGAATGAAAATTCATCTCAAATACTGACGTCATAGGCAAAAATGAGTTGTATTTAACCACAGCTGGAAGTACAGGACTGGTTATCAGAACTTTATCCATATTTCTAACATGGGTAATACTTATTTCCATACATTGAGGAGTTTTAAATTGACAGCTAGAACACCACAGAATGATGTGAGAGTAATACCAGATGGGCAGAAACACAAGGAGACTTTGGCACTTGGGCACACAGTGAAAACTACTGCCCAGGCTTCAGTGCCCTTCTTTAATGCCTCTTCCACAACACATGGGAAGAATTTGGCAACTAAGAATGTGACCCACAAAAGCTAGTATGCTTGTGAGGCAGCTGTTAAAGACGGGGAGGAAGAAATTCTACTGACAGCAACGTGTTTAAATCCCAACAATCTCTAGGCTTTACAGAAGCACTTCCTTCTACTTGGGAACGCAGCATGCCCTTTGAAAAGGGCATTGTCCATCCTTTCAAACACAATTAGAAGGGTTGATTGTGCTCATTTCCCTTCCTTTATATAACAAGTCTGTCCTTGCACACTCCCCCACTTCCTTCCCTTACAGCATCCAAGGCCAAAAGTTCCAGTAACTGAGCTATAGAGGTGAAGAGCAGCTTATCTGGTCCCTTTGGCTGAGGTCTTTGCACTCTGTTTCAGCGTGAAGGACAGATAATACTCTGCCTGACTGAGCTCCAGAAGGTAAGAGAGGAAGAGGAATGACAAAATTATAAATCAAAGAAGAGCTGCAATCAGACTTCACACTCTGTTAATACTAAACTCTTCCTTAGTATATATGTTGGGGGGGGAGGGAGAGGATTGTGGGCATGAAAGCAACTTAAAACAGATTTTATTAACCTGAATTTTGAACTTCAGAGTGCCTGCAGCCTTTCATGACCACAGAAGAGGCAGAACAAATTTTGCTCCACAAAGGTGATGCAGAGTACTGGTACTTTGTAAAATGCAGATGATGCTTTGTCACAAACTCTGGAGTTTGAGTCCAGTATCCAGTACAAAGTCAACAGTAGTCAGTACTGTCTACAGTAATCAATATTGGAAGCTTAAAATATCTAGTGCTTCTGCTTCTTAAAAGGTATTTTCAGAGATGCTCATTAGTTAATCTTGCTTTGACTTCCAAGTATAGTAGGCCCTTTCAGACACTTACACACATGCAATTTACGTTTGAGATGGTAAAGTGAGATGCAAACTGACTAAAGCATTTGCATTGCAGTCTTAAGACTTTTTTTTTAATTCAGACTTGTGCTAATTTGCTTAAACTTTCAAATGCAAGAGGTTTCATCAAATATTTTCTTTAATCACAGCTTAAATAGCTACACTTACAAGTAGCACAAGACTGATTTTCCTGTAGTCTGAATATTTTTTCCTCACATTATTAAGAGATTCAGTAAGTTAAAAGAATTTAATAAAAATTAAGCAGCAATGAAAATATCTCAGCTGATTGTGGTTAACAGATAGCATTCCCTGATAAAACCCTCTCCAGGGCACAGCAGTTACATATTTTCAAGGAACTGAGTTCTTCCTTTTCAAATTTACAGACAGTGAGTAGACTCTATCAAAGTATTTGGAAAGGTAAATAATTTGCTACTTTGCTCCTCATCCTTTCAGCTCATGATTCCTGTGTTAATATATTAAAAGCCATGAAGTCACAAAAAAAGCCCTTGTTCAAGTACTTGGAAGCAAAAAATCTTTGTTTTTAAAAGGGCTATTGGAACTTAACAGTACGCAGCACTTTCCAACTGAAGGTAATTCTGCCTTGGCCAGTATGTGCAGCTCACAGTACCTGACAATAGATTTCCCGTAGATCTCTTTGAGGGCACAGAAGTCTACCATGCGGGTCAATAAGTCAGAGTTTTTAGCTGATGAGCTTTGATCTTCCCTGCAGGAATTTTCTTTTGTACTTCATCTTTAATGCAGGGCTCTACCTACCTAGCAATCAATGCTTTAAACACTTCTTTTGCCTTTAAGGGAAAAATAACACAGAACAAACACAGCTGAAAACTGTGTCACTTATTCCTTTAAGGGGTCCCAATATCCTGCAAGTGCCAACTCTTTAAAATTCCTTGCAGAAATATTTAAGGACGCCTTTGGTAGAAAACTTACATCAGGATAAAGAATCATCCATTCACTGTGCTTTTCTGCAGTGACAGATTTCTACCAAGAAAGTCTTGGTCCAGACTGTACATACAGGTAACATAGTTACTACAAAGCCTATCAGTGGACAAACAAAATGTTGCAACTTAGGAGAGAACTAGCAGTTCAGTAAACAGTGCGCATTTACAAGATATTCAAGACTTGAGACTTCTCAGCAATGGGAGTCACTCAACAGAACTAAAACTACCTGCAGCATTTAAGTCTAGATAGGAAGAAGCTGCCATAACACCACTGTGATCTTCCAGTATGCTGTTCTCTCTACCTAGCACAACATCTGGTGACATTCTCAGCTCCAGTTGATTCTCCATTACAAATTCACTGGTTCTTAAAATCTGTTCTTAAGCCAAAAAGATAGGAAGCTAGACAAATTAAGAGTACAGATTTCCTAAAGTTAGCCTTGTTTTCATGCTTACATAAACTTTTTCCCATCTGCTGTTCAAACACCAGTCTCAAGTCTGTGTAACAGACCACACACAGTGGCTTTCTCCTGTTCAGTCTTCTCTGCGAAACAACATTCAACATTTTGTTAGGCCAGTACATAGAACTCACAGCCTAACTATGAGGTTCCATCACTCAAAAATTAAATTGTTCAGCGTGTCAGCACTTGGTGAGACTAATAGCAATGGTCAAAAAGCCTTACTTCAAGTTCTTTTTTAAATCGCTCCTCTCGTTCAGCACTGTGTTCAAGCTCAGTGGCCTGGCGCCTCAGCAGCTCAGTACAGCCATTGTGTTCCACCTCCACATCTTTCATTTTCTTGCACATATTTTGCAGTGCATTATTCTGTTCCTAGAAAAAAATAAGCATTAAGAGATACTTTTACTCAAATTAAGTATTGTAGTAAAGAGTTCAAAATAGGAATACTTTTGTGAGCGGAGACTGCATTAGAACAGGTTATTAAAATCTAATACATTGGCACATGTCAACAGATCCATTTACCCAACAGCAGACATGCTCTTCTTTCACAACCAGGTGAAATACGTTGGTTCAAAAATCACTATGGACGTGACCTTCTGCAGTAATACTAAAACCAGAGCCAATTCCATGCAGGATATCTCACTCTCTAAAGAGTGCAATGCTGCTCTTCCAATCTCTTCTCTCTCCCAGCTCAATGGCAACAACGGAGAGGGAAACAGTTAAGTGCCTTTGATGAAATGATATATAGGGACAGAAGCTCAATTTTGTTCTGGTTTTGGTTGTTAGAACTCGAAATCAAATCATACTTTTTTAGGAATAGTTACTCCCATAGACTAAATAATCTTCATTTCTGCTATTCTGAGAAAGACTTTCTTCTGTCTAGAAACTGAATTACTTTAAAAAATCACCTATGTGAACTATGAAGTTCTCAGTAGAATAAAATAACCAAGCTGTCCCCCACTTCAATTTCTGCGTTCAGAAGTTGAACAGAGCTACAGGCTGGGGTAATTACTAACACTATCGGACTCAGAAGCTCTGCGGAGTCGCTGTTACAAAATCCACATTCACACCACACCAGGCTTGGAGGAAAGTAGCCAAATAATGAACCCCCAGTAGTCTAGCACATACTTAAGCTGGAGATCCCAGAAGTCTCAAAAAGAATAGTTTTGGTCTAGTGGACAGGAATAAGCTTTTCCGTAACTAGCAGCAGAAACAAGCTATAAATCCACTGATTTAGTTGGAGGACCTTCGGAGACCCAATTTGTTAAAATGACTTTCTGTGCAAAACACAGAAAGATTACAATAAGTCCTCCTGTTCATTTACTCCTATTCAGTATCATGGCAAGAGACATCTTGTGAAAATAAACCAGTTGGTCTGTAAAGTCTGCTATTACCCTTACATCACATAATCTTGTTCCTAGAAATTACTAATCGTAAGGCATCTGCAGTGCAGGGATGAGAAGGAGGAGAAAATGAATTATTCATATAGAATGATTCTTCGAAAGACTGAAGTCTGACAGAACCATGTTTATACATGAAGATCAAAGAAATACGAGCCTCTTCCAAAGTTTGGAAAATTATTTTTACAAGTTCCTCCATACTGAAGGTGGAAAGTTCTGGCCACTCAAACATAACAATACGGGAATCACAACTCTTCTACAGTGCTAAGTTTTACCAATTAGTTACTGAAAAAATTAAGTTTATTTTCTCTCGTTTTGTGTGCAGACACTGTGGCACAATTTTTTGGCATCCTCTGAAAAGATAGCAAGGAGCACACATATGAAACGTGAAGAAAAAAATGGGAACCTCAGTAAATCAAAATATTGCAAAAATAGTATACCTGGATATGGACTAAATTTAAGCTAATCCCCTAACTTTGCCTGCAATATCAATCCAATGCACAGGTTTCTTCCCATTAGCATGCTAAAAAATTTTTTTAACCATTTTTATAGAAATATACAACTACTCCCACCTTCTCCACACCAAAAAGATGCAGAGAAAACCCAAGTGCTTCTCTGAAGGAATATTATATTCTGACTAACCACAAGGTGATGCTATTGCACTTACTATTGAACTCCAACATCATTTATTATGAAGCGGATGGCATGCTAAGCACACCCAATAGAGCACATTACAAACCTGGTAGAAAGTAGAGAGGATTACTTTGCTTCGGTATCTTAGAGACACATTTCAATAGGTTAAGCTGACTTCATTTCATGCCCATCTCAGCATTTTCATAGCCAGGTTTAGAATTACAGTTCATGAAGTGCAGCTTTTCCAACCAGGATTTGCATACATGCTTAGAATCTCATTTCTATGTACATAAAATTATACCAAAATTAAATCCACCTCATCTAGCTTTCATTTCATAACTCAGAATAACTATAAAAGTATTTAAAACAGGTCTGTAAATACACAGCGCAAGAGACTGTAACACATTTCAAGTCATAATTTATAAACCCGGATCCTTCTGACACTTATCTGCCAAGTTTCAATCAATTAAGCTTTCAAGCAACAACTAAGGTAGTCAAGTCCGTATTTAACATTTATTTATGTATTTTTAATTTGCTGGAATTTTATAACTATACATAAAACCTGTAACTAGGGCAACAGGCAGGGGAACAGCTACAAAAGCGAAGTGGGAAAATAGCATGTTTTTACTACTGAAAGCACGTTAAGAGTTGACACCTAGTAATGAATCACATTAACCTTAGAAGTGAACAGTTTTACCAACCAAACTCCTGCCTCTGCAGATCACCTTTACTCCTGAATTGATAGATACATTGACAGAGAAGACAATTTCCCAAGCAATCCACTGCTCCTTTTGAGCTGAAGCCAAATATCACTTGAGAATGCACCTCTCAAACATTGCTCTTTTTATACAGCATTAAACTCACTGAATGTGGCTTCTACAAAACACTGTACAGAAGACAAGTCCATTCCAATGCCTCCTCAACCTAACTCAGCCCACTGTTAGCCAGAACGCAGAGCCAAAGCTCCACTCTTAGCCCGCTTTCCTGGCAACTTAAAACTGTATCTAAAAATAGGTTTCTTCATAGCCTATACCTAACCCTACTTTTTTAAGCTTTTAGACTTTGAATGAAAACTCAATCATGTTTCCCTTGATTTGAGAAGGACCTTAGGGTGTCAGCTGCCAATCAGCTCTTATGTTTTTCTTTGAAACTTTCTCTTCCCTTGGCTTGGTTGTGTTTTGGGGTTTTTCTGGTTCAGTTTGGTTTAGTTTTTTTGTTGTTTAACTATTCCTTTATGGTTCTTCTGTCTGTTCCTTCAAAGCACTGTTAAATATACCCACAAAATTACTGGGAAGAGGGGAGAGGAGAGAACTTCCTTTCTGTCCTTCATTCAGAAAAAATTCTGTTCAGTGGGACTCTTCACCATTAGGGCTCCTGGTCCATCAGATAACAACAGAGTGCAACTTCTTTTGCAGCCCAAGCACAGAAACACTACGTATCCACACACTACCTGATTTCTACTTCAGCTCTCATTATTGCACTTCTCTTTCCAGATCTTGCCTTCAAACAAATGGCTGAAGAATCAGTACACAGTACTTTCAGAATACATGTAATTAAGAGATTTTGTGTGCCCTGTTTTCATACGAGTTGCTCCAACAGGTGCCACATAGAATCTGACCAACAGCACCATAATGTAGTCCAACAGGTATGTTTGCTGTCAGAACTTGGCTATCAAGCAGCCAGGTAAGGATTGTTTTGTGTCATTTGGGAAGACTGTTTGGCACTGTCCCAGGCCTGGAGCTGACCAGGTGGGAAGAAAGCAGGGCTAATTTTCTACTGCTTGATGAATATCCAGCCCAACTGAGACAAGTCTGCCACGTCTTAAAGGGATCTACAAAAGCAGAAAATAGGAATATAAAAAAGGAAAAAGTCTTGCTGAATAAGAGAAAGTGAATCTCTTAGTAGCAATCTGTTCTCTGCATACGTCATGCATATGAGTAAATGGCTATCAGCCTTAACAGAGACTGTGCACTTCACTTCTTTAAAAGCATAAAGGATAACATTAGCTGAATACCTTCTCCATTTTCCTCAGAAGCTATTATTACATTGCTAAGATAAAAAGTAATTCAATTGTCAATTAAAAAGATTAAAACTATTAAATTATAGTTGTGTAATTGTTTGTGTCCCTGTAGAGCAGGTAAAAGTTGGGTATGTTAACTCAGCACTGCCACTGTTACAGTGTAGTAACACTACTACATTTCTTTGAAACATAATTCAGTTTTTAATAGCTTGACTGTATAAAAAAAAAATCCATATTTTTATTATTTTTTATACATTTAACATCTAAGGGATTTTCGCATTCCAGTGCAACTCAACTTTGAAAATTACTTCTTTTGTTAAATACAAGGAAATGAATTATCTGAAGAATAAAAACCCACAGTCCAAAACAGATTATAAGGCCATGTCCTAGTATTAGATGATTTTTTCCTAACCAAACAGCAGAATTTCCAACAACAGTTATTTTTCTTACATGGCACAGAATGAATAATATACAATGCACTGCTGGAAATCCCATCATCACTGTTCGGGTGACATACTGACTGTGTAGTCTCCTTATCATACAAATGATTTTTATGTTCACAGGCTATCAGATGTCACACTGGGGGAGGCAAGAGGAAAATGGAGTCAGAAGCTAGGCGTTGGGTGTCTCTGATTTTACTAACTCAGCTTTGCACGACGTTACAAATGGGCCTTACTACCACTGCTGCACTGGTAACTCGGTTTCTGTGTTTACCATGAAAAATCAGCCACAACACATTCCACCAAAGCAAGAAAGCCTGTGACTCAGTAAGTGTAACTTTATAAAGCTATATTCTTCAGAAATATTCTGCAGTATTTAGCTATCTGGGGGATTTTTTTCCCTAAACCAGAAAAATCCCAACCCACCACACATTTTGCACCAAAAAAGTTCCAGCCATCATCTCATGCAACTTTCTAATTATTAATGCATCATACCTGCAAAACACTTTCTAGCTTGGTTCTTTCCTGAAGAAGCAATTCATATTCAGTGCTGCAAGTTCTGCGGATATCATCCTTCTCACTCACAAGTCTTTGCTGTTGTTCTTTCCACTTCTGCTGAGCAATATGAAACGTCTTCTCAGTCTCTGCCACTTTCTGCTGAAGTTTCTCATTCAATACTATTGTTTACAGAAAAAGAGAAGCAAAGACAAATAGCATTGCAAAGCATGTTTAAAAAAAAAAAGAAAGTATAATGATCATCAGTTCTTCTGTATATTGTGATATCCTGTGGAACACTAACACTTCCAGCACCGGAGAGCACCACCTTCACTGCAAAGAAGCGATCAAATTTCATGTTCCTATAGTAGCTTTCATGCAAGGATGTAGGAATGCTTTAGAGATTTTTATAAATTAAAACTCTTCTCCACTTGGAAAATAATAAAAACTTGAGATAACTCTTTCAAGTGAGGTCTCTATAGCATGGAGGACTTAATTTCAGATTTCTACAATATTTGGCCAGCGTATTTCCAAATGTCTACTGCAGATATTGGCCTGTATCAATGAATTTTGAGCTCAGTTTAACTGACAGTAAAGATAGGCACCTGCCCTATGAAAGGGACTACAGGAAAACCTAAGGCAAGCTGGGCTAGCGAGCAAAGGCTTAGCTTTTCCAAAGAAATTTACTGCTGCTCAAGAGATACAAATCTTCAGCCCAGCAAATGCCCCGAGATAGGGGAACACTGTATATACTCTTGTATTTAAGCAGTTTGACTAGCAACTCTGCTTTATTTTACAAACTGGCTTTCAGATGAAGGTATTTCATATCAGCTTTTCATTTTGATGAATACAACTAGCTACATTGGCATTTAAGTCATCACCACTTTCTAACATTTTTATTTCAAATTCATCCCAGTTTTCTGAAATTTCTTCCCATCCAGAGAAGGATAAACAAACAGAAGAGGCACATTAAGATGACACAGAGAATCAGGACACACAATGATGGGAAAAGACTGTCAGACAGCAGAAAGTCAAGCCTCATTGAGGACAGCAGAAAAACAATTTGGAGGAAATACTGAAGAGGAGAAGCCACAGAAGAGGCCTTCTGTCCAAGGAGCTAAGTCGGGGTCACATCAAAGCACAAAATGAGGTGAGGAAGGTTCCAAGTGACCAGGGAATACAAGCAGTAAGTTACAAACTGTAAAAGAATTGAGAAGCAACATCATGATGATTTGACTTCTCTGGCACCCGTCACAGAAAAAAAGTAATGGTATGAGGAATTTCAACCAAGGTAATGTACTGTCAGCTAACAAACTTCTAATTACTGATTCTGGTATTGAAAGAAACTAACACACACACACATATTTAGAAAAACATCAACATTTGCCTCTGCAAAACCTCTCCCATCCCCTTTTTGTTCTCCAGTCCCCTCACCACACGTTAGCCCAGTCCCTTCAGAGAGGTGACAGGCAGCACGGCAGACAGGGGTCACCGTGCTGTGGTTCCTCCATCAGCAACAGTCCCTTTTGGGTCCTGTTGCTGGGTGCCTGCATGGGCGGCCACTACTTGGGCCCCAGCCCCTGCTTGTGCTGCTGCTCTGCTCCTGTCTCTCCCTGCTGGTTCTTTTTCTTTCTCTTCTTCTTTTTCTCTTCCTCTTCCTCTCAGCATTCACCTCCCTTTCTGAAACACCTTTTGGCAAACGCACCATGCATTCTCTGGTGAGTGGTTTGGCAAATGGTGGTGGAGGGGTTTGCCCATTGTGGAGCTGGCTGGGACCAGCTCCAGGCAGAGCCAGACCTCTTTCCTCCTGCACAGGTTGCCCTGCAGACCTACACTCACCATCAGCACCTGCCAGCTGCGTCCAATACAACAGCCAATTAGTTTTCTAAATCATAAAGTGAATCACAAAATAAGATTCAAAGTATTTTAAAATACACACACACTACTCACTTCTAAACTGGCAAGCAATCTAGCAGTAAAATGAGCAGGCACAGAAAGAAACACAGCTTTTCTCTAAGTGAGAAAAGGAAGAACTGCTGGACAGAGTGATAACCAGGATGTGGAAAAGCCACCATGATTACAATTCAATTACAATTACAAGCAGCAAGAGGAAAAAAGGGTTGATGGGTTTAGCAGGTTAGGTTTACTTCACACAAGACAGCAAGAGTTTTGTAAACTTTTATGAGTTTACAAAAGCAGATGGAAGAGAGATGGGAAAGATACCAGACACCCAAGAAAAACAGGAGTAACTAGAAAATGTAATCAAGTCACTGCTGCTCATTTGTCTTCTTGATCTGAAACTGACTTAGCCTCTGTTCCATGCTTGCTTTTTTGAACCTTACCTTGCAGTTGCACAAGTTCGGTTTTTGCATCACTTAACTCCTCTTCTGCAGCATACATTTTCAGACGAGCATCTTTTCTGGCAATTGCCAATTCATACTCCAGACTTTGTCGAACAGCCTCTCCTTTCTCAATTTCCAACCGTAATTTGACCATCTGGCTTTCATAGTTGGACAGCTAGAAAACAAATTTGTTTCAGAAAACTGGCAATAATGCTCCTCTGATAAAATGCAGCATGTTACAAAAATACACCTACAGGATATTTTAAATTTAAAAAGTATTTAGAATTGCACTTACAGCTGCCTTCTTATTCCACTTGTATTTGAAATAGTGTCTTGCAAATGCACACTTTGCATGCAGATTTTAAGTACTTTCACTGTTTTTTATGAAAACTGTTCCTATTCCTAGACGAATTTCATGTAGCTTAAACATACTCCATCATTTTTCCAAAACCACACTACCTTAAGAAAATAGAAGTCATAATATTGTCATCTTCCTGCACCTCAAAGGAAAAACAGCAGCAACAACAACATTATATTCCACAGGCAATTTTCTTGTAACTTTCTTTAAATTTAAGACTTAGAAAAACAGTCATGCTGGGATGCTAGACTACCAGATATCTAGTAACTCATATGTATGAACATAAAATTCAGTTCAATAATGTTCAGTAGTCAAACAGAATGCTATTAAATTTAACAAACAAAGAATGGAAAATGCTTCAAAAAGTGATCTTATTCAGATTAAGAAACATAATCTAGTCATTGCTGCGAAAAACTGGGTCCAGAAAATTAAGCTATTTCAACACAAGAAGGTGGAAAATAAAATATGTATTCCTTCAGAAGCTCTACAAAGGAGCCCTTTCACTTCAATAATATCCTGAATAGGTAGCTTGAGCTTTTCCATATTCTGTAACTATACAGTAAATGGACAGGGAAAAAAAAAATACAGTCTCAAGTAGTTTACGTACTTAAAATGCAACCTGACTTTGTGGTGTAAACCACAACAGCAAAATGGTGCAGAAGATCCTTGTGGACCTCCAGCTTCCAGATTTTCAATATAAGAGGTGGTTTGCTTGGGTTGTTTTTAAATCCAGATAATTTCATGGATCCATTTTATACAACTACCCCACAGTTAATGGGGCAACGGGAAAATAATTAATTAACTGCAGCACAACAGCAAATCCTTCTGAGAGAGACAGGAATCTCTTAATTTGGGTACACACCCCAATAATAAATGGATATGGCACAGCAAACTTGGTTTATTGGCCAGATTTAGCACCCACATCAACTGCCCCAGCAAACGGCTAAGAGCAGAATTGTTACCCACAGTAGCAACAATACCTCCGCACCAGCCCAGTTTAAGCCAGGATATCGGCTGTCACATTGGCTTTGCCATTAGCAAGCATGGGAAGTGTTCCTAGTAGCAACAAATCCGAAGCCGATTACAGCTACTGCTGCACCACGTCCACCTTTCCCCATGTATACTAGTGCAAAAGCTGATATTTGAGCTGAAGAAAAGATTAAGTATTTTCTCACTACTACTTCATTTCAATACTAGTTTGCTACAACAGCATCACAGAAAACCTTTATAATATGGGTAAATTATTTCCCTATGAATGAAGGCCTCACTAACAGTTATGAAGTTACTGATGAACACATAACCACATCTGTGCATTGCAAGACCACTAAAGGATATCCTAGCTGGATTTGGTGTGCACACACAGAAAAATACTGTACTAGGTTTATGAGTTCCAAATGATTTCTGCAGAATTAAAATGATACTCTAATACCCTGAAAACAAATGTAAGAAAGAACTAAATGAGATCTTTTTATGAGGCTAGATTCAAGCTGCAGCTTTTATTTATTTGTGTCACCAGGCAGTTTTACCCAACAAACTACTGGTAGTGGCAGTGGCTCCTTTCCCTGCAGAAAATTTGTACTCTTTTTGGTACAACTTGTAACTAATAACAGCAGAGGAGCTAAAAGTTCCTATGACCAGGTATGAGAGGTCTGTACGGCGTCACTTCCCTTGTCATTTTTTCAGCTAATAACGGTTCCTTTGATACACCACGCGGCAGTATTATTTTAATGAAAAAAGATTACATTTATTCCAAGAGTAAAAGAAAGGAAATGAAAGAGTCCTTACTTCTTGATTGTGTTTAATAGTTAAGTCTAATTTTTCTTTTTTAGCTTGGCAGAGTTTCCTTCTCAGATCTTCAGCAGTGTCCAATTCTGATACATTCGTATTTTGTAGTAATTGTGGCTCACGCTTGGGATTATGTAAGCTGCAAAATATGAACATTTTCAAAAAACATGAGTATTCCTTTTAAGTTTTAATGCTCCCTTACTTCAATGATAAGATTTGTGAGCCCACAGTTCTAAACATTCACTTAAGTAAAATTATGCCACACAGCTGTCATCATACTATTTCTCTTTGAAAAAAGGGTTATATAAATTGCTTATTGTGCAAGACATGAGAGGTAGAGCAGCAGGAACTTAAAACAGATATGCACTTTGGATTTCCAAAAGTTAATTTAAGCATAACATGCATTTTATTATTTTTCATTATCTTTATTATTGATTCAATGAACTTTCTGGATGCATTAAAGAAAGTTATTCCAATTACTTACATTAAAGTGACTACTAAGTTTTTGTTTGTCTCCTGCTGTAAAGGCTCATTTTTTAACATGGATTACCGTCTCAAAGCCACCTCTGTGTACGTGGAACAAAAATCGCTATTCCACATTTTTTCTTCAAAGACATATACATTCAAACTACACATATGCAATTGATCACAAACACAACACAAATTAAAGGTCTAGTCCTCTAAAATACCCAGTATCTTAATTTCCACTACTATTTCAGTTAAAAGAAAATCTACTTGGCAGTTAGCAGGATCAGACCTTGAGCACCACAAGCAATATGAAATAATCAAAATAAGCTTTTATACATAGAGTAAAAAATTACTATAAAAATACGTATTCAATTAAAATAAACTAGTTTAACCTTATGTACAATTATTGTAACTTCAAACTGGACAACTTTTAAATTATTTCAGGAGTTAAAAGCAGTTTTCACATTACTTGATATATGTCAGTTTTCACATTACTTAATATATGTAAGACTGGCTGCAATAATTAGTTGCTCCACACAAAAGCACATGTTGTCAGGACCACTAAATATGAAATATACCGTAAAGAGAAACATGATTGAATTAACCACAAAGTTGGCACATAACTGAAAATACTAAAATAGCTTACCTTTGTCTACATGAAGTCTTAAGTATTAATTACAGAAATGACAACTCTACTGGGATTTAATTATTTGTTTTTTCTAAATAAAAAGTGACCACTTTACCCCTAGGTTTGTGTACAGGCACCGTCAACATTTTCCATGACTGAGAACTCTACCTGATGATAACTGTTTTCTCACATAAATTGACTAGCAAAACAGACACAAATGTCATCAACAAGAGGAACAGTAATTTACCTTCTAGTGTTGCCTTTAAAAACATTACTAATAACAATGCATGAAATTTCAGGTTTTTAGCTGCAGACTACAAATATTTTATAATTTAATAAATACCAAGTCTATTTGCACTTAAAAACAAGACTGACTTCAGCTATGAGATCAGACTAATTGTATGTCATGACTAATTGATCCACAGGGTGCCATGTACTTGATACATTTTATGTATTTAATAAAGTAGGAGGTAAGGGTCATGATAACCTGCATGTACTGTAAGAAAAGCATAAGCACGTTATTAGCCTTGAGTGTTTTTTATGGGAGCCATACCCAAAGGAACCAATATGACTCAAAGAGCAAAAGATCATCAACAAGGTAAGTAAAACCACATATCGTTATTCTGTGCAACTCTTAGCTACTGCAATAAGAAGATATGGCGGTAAGTCAAGCAGGAAATAAGAAGGATCCTGTCCTGGTTTCGGCTGGGATAGAGTTAGTTTTCTTCATAGTAGCTAGCATAGTGCTGTGTTTTAGATTTAGTACTAGAAGAATGTTGATAACACACTGATATTTTCAGTTGTTACCAAGTAGTGCTGAGACTGCTCAAGAACTTTTTGAGCTTCTCCTGCTTGGCCAGGTGCATAACAAGCTGGGAGGGAGCACAGCTAGGACAGCTAACCCAAACTGACCAAAGAACTATTCCATACCATATAACGTCATGCTCGGGGGGGTTAGTCGGTCGGTCGGTTGCAGGGAGAGGGATCGCGGCTCGGGGACTGATCACGGCTTGGGATGGGCTGGCTATCAGTCGGCGGGTGGTGAGCAATTGCATTGTGCATCATTCGTTTTGTATATTCTGTTACCATTCTCATTATTACTATTATTTTCTCTTATTAAACTGCATTTATCTCAGCCCTCAGCTCTAACCTCTTATTTTTCCTTCCCGATTCTCTCCCTCATCCCACTGAGGGAGGGGGGAGTGAGCGAGCGGCTGCGTGGTGCTTAGTTGCCAGCCGGGTTAAACCTCGACAGATCCCAATAGCCATAGCACCTGTAAACTGTGTAAAAGCTTGTTTGTGGACATCTGATAATAAGTTTGGGAGACCTTTATTTTTCTGTGATGAAAGGAAGGCAAGTCATCTTATTCAGAAATGATGCAAGAAGTATCAACCTCAACTAAAGATAGCTAAAGGCTAGAGGGCACCAAAGTTAGCAAGGCACGGGTTAGGGAGAAAAACAGAACCCCAACTGAAAACTGGGGAGGACTTGGGCAAAGAAGCAAGGGTTATGGAAAGGGTGACCGTTCTGTTAGTTTGCGGGCAGCGTAGAGGTCATTTTGCTTCTTTAATCCTGATGATATTTAACACTCCTTGGATGGAGAGCATACTGAAAGCCAGCAAGGGAATGAGTACTTTTTGCAAAGTAAGTAAAAAAAACACCTTTAAATCTTTAAGTAAATGACATTGGTTTGTGTGGCAATCAGCTTTCAAGAAAACTGTTCCTTCCAACTCCACTATTAATTATCCAGGAAAAAAAAAAAAAAGAACACAATGGAGATATCTGCACAACAAAACTTACTCAGTGGAAAATTTAACTATGTCATTAACTGTTCTGCTTAATGAGACCAGTGGGAAGGGAAAAAAACCAAACCAAACCAAAACACACACACACAAAGCACAAGCAAGTTACAAAACATCACAAGTAATAGCAAGTTAGGGATATTACAGAAATAAAAAGTGTGCATAAGAGCATTAAGACACAACAGCGCAAAAGTAACTACTGGGGAAAAAAGCATTAAACACCTTTTTAAAACAGCATCTTCTGCACAGCTTCTAAACTCACAATGCCATTACTGAAAAATAAAAAATATAAAGCAGAAAACACTATTTTTCTTCTTTTATAGAATCAAACTGAATCAGCTACTTCAAAAACAAAAAAGAGGGGAATATTACTCTTAAGCCCTTCATTATTTTGTCTACTTAAACATTTTCAAATAACAGAGATTGTCCTGAAGAATTCTTTTTTCTGTAATATATTCTTTACACGTCACAGCGTCGTCAGCACATGCAGTACTTTATGAAAGCGTGATACTACCTACTGTAGGAGATTCATATTACATATTCATATTCATATTACAGGTAGAAGTGCTACAAGCATAAAGCTCTCAGAAGCTTGAATCAAATACCAAACAACAACACAACATCCCTGGAAGGTTTCACAGCATGTGTGATTTGCAGTCTAACAGGAATTCAGACAATGCTTTGTAATTCCATTTTCATATATTAATAATTCATCGATCGTTGGTTTGAACTAAAATACATACTTTACCAACTACAGCTTTTATCTAAGACACCATTCTTAGTTCTACTTTAAGATTCTTCAAGAAAGCATATAAGAAGGTGAAATAGCTTTTGAGCTCTACATTGCAGAATGACTTTTTGTAAGTTAAAAACTTTAAATTCACATGCACTTCACAAGTCAGCTAACTACAGTGAATATAGAATACTGCACAAAAACAGTTTTTCCCTAGCTTTTCTTCCACATCCGGTAGAAAATGTGGAGTAATTCTTTAATTTATTACCTAGCAGAGGAATCTTGCTAAACTTCCCCCACTGAAGGAGCAGTCTGCAGTCTGATTTCCTAACCAAAGTTCATATTAATGGAATTTTGCTGTTCCTATACATAATTGGCAGTTGTGTATAATCAGACTTTAGATAGTGACAAATAGCTCCCACAGCTAAGATAGACAGAATTAATTAAAGCTTATTTTAATTGTGCCAAAGATCAAACAAGTATCAGGTTATAAAAAAGAAGAGCCTTGTGCAAGACTCAAAGTCAACCTCTACCACCTCAGCTAATGGAGAAAACCATCCTGTAACTCCAGGTCAGCGTTCCTAAGTGCAAACAGGAACTCCCTCCATCTTTAAGTCACATCTCATACAGTCGTGAGAGAACTCTTGCACATCGGATGGCCAGTATGCACGCCTTCACGTAAATCTTTTCATCTAATGACTATATTGGCATGGCACAGCTGGCATGTATCACACCATATCTGGTTCTTCTTCAGTCTGAAATTACATCATTTCAGGGACCTAGAAAATAAACCGCAAAAACATGAACCATATTACCACACTTAAAAATACAGAAGTGGAGCTTACCATTTAGCTTCAGTGACAGCACAGCTGACTGGAGAGGACAAACTCATGACGTCCAATATGCAGCTTTTTAGGTCTATAAACCCCAGAGGATGAACATCGTCTTCGACCGTATATACTTTTACTTGACAAGCTTCAAAGATAACTCTTTTCCGTATCATAAAAACATTAAAACCTGTAACAGAGACATGCTTGACAGCATAATAAAAGAATAATTTGTTAACACTCACAGTTACCAGTGTTACTACTATGTCATGTGAACAATTACCACCAACTATAATTTGACATCAGTTTTAGTCAGACAGAATTGTGCTGCTCATCCTCTAAGCTTGAATATTTTAGACCAAAAAAAAAAAAAAGTATTTTGTAGAATATTCACTTCTAGGGTTTTCAGAAGGATGTCAATACAAGATGTTATGTTTGCACAGATTGTTCCCATACATTCTCCATTCTCCTAAGAGGATCACAAACTCCACTCCTCTTCAAAGTAATTCTAAGGGAGATAGATGCATGTACTGTGATTTTTTAAGTAGGTCAATATCTAAGGTTTGCTGTCTAATAGCAGCCTTTAACATAGCAAGCCTTCTAACTGTTTCATAAACCTGGAATTTGCTACTTGAACCTATTTTTATTTTATTAGCTATGTCAGCAATAATTAGGGCTATGCAGGAGGAATATTAAATCGAACTATAACTCAGCTCACGTTTAGAAGGAACTCACTAATTTAGTGTTACTGACAAAAAGAAATCAATATAGATAATATATTTATAACATAGACCTTAAAAAAAAATCTCCAAGATTTACTTCAAGTTGAATAGCAAACTCATTTATGAGTTCTTTCCATTAATTAAAGCAAGGTAGCATAAAGAATAAGCTGTATTCAACAGACAAGATTAATGAGCCATAAAGGTTTGCTTTTGAACTCCACAGCAGGTGAACATCCATACTAAAATTCAAAACAGGAAACTAGCCCGGCCTCCATCTTTACCATCACTGGCTTGCAGCCACATGTTTGCCACAACCTATTTCTGTCAGAATGAACTCAGAAGTACTTGGTGTAATATATTAACTATAAACTGATTTTGCTATTTCCAGTAGCTAATAATGTGCACACTAGAAATATGGAGAAGAAAAAAATGCAATTCTTCTTCAAAATATAACTTTAACAGAACGTGCAGCAAGAATGAACCTATTATTTCTAAATCTTTTTTTTTTCCCTTGCAGAAAGCATAACAACTGGTGCCCAGGGTTATCACACCACTTTATAGTCAAACACACAGTTATTCCAAAGTACCTTCAAAATCAAGTGGAGTAATATGGGAAGAAAAGAACAATGAGGGTTAACAGTTCGCTTCAGTTTCTTAATAAAGAACATCTGGATGTATTGTTTGTGATTTGAGATCCACCCATCAGATTTCACCTTGGTACATGTGTTCATAAGCCCCAAAACACGTAACTACCATACAACTGTCACTCACACTCCTGGAGAAAGAGGCACAGCTTTCTTTCCATCTCAGCTGAGAAAACAGTCGAAGACCTCATTTTTCACAGCACCGACAAGCCTGTGGTACAGTTGCTAGGCACATGTTAAGGCCTATTAAATGATTAGTAACTTGTAAACTAAGAACTCCAACTGTACATAACAGAAGAACAATCCTGACAGAGTGTTTGTAGTATCGTACTCAACAAAGATCAATTCCTTGAATAAAAAGAAATTGTGATATCAGGGTATGGGAAGCTATACCTCTATCAATTGTGTCAAATTTTTGCTTTAATATGTAGAGTACCGAGAAACTAGTTTTTCATTCCACCCTTTTAAGCTTTATTGCAGCTTACACCAAAGTCTCATCACGAACAGTAGGAAAAAAAATAGGTAGAACTAAAAGACTTTCTCAGAGATCTGTTTTTTCACCTCAGTAGAATACACTAACTCAACAGCTAATAGCTGCTGTAAAAAAGAAAATCTTAAGTCTCAAAACATAATCAAAGTGTACTCTGTCACATCCACATCACTCCCCAGTTTTAAAACTTCTTGAAATTACTCTGAAGTTACGGGGGGGGGGGGCGGGGCGGGAATCCAAAGAATGTTTTCTGGGAACGCTAATGATTTTGAATATGCAACCGTCCTCTGTTAAAATGCGTATCAGTGGCTAGTTCACTAGCACACAAATGGATGCACGCCAAAAGCATGCTATTTCACTTACACACAAAAGTATTCAAGTGGCATGGAATGGCTCGTAGGAGCCTCATAATTAAACTGAAGAGTCGAAGAAGCGTTGGTTTGAGGAGTTAATATGTTTGACGGCGTTACCTACAAAACTCGTGTCACAGTCTCCTCGTGAACTTCTGAACATGCTTCACTAACTTCAGCAAGGCCACTGACATAGACGGGATACAAGGGCGAAATTCTTCACTGCAAGGTGTCCCAGAGAAGCTGTGGGTGCCCCATCCCCGGAAGGGTGCAAGGCCAGGTTGGACGGGAGGGGGGGCTCCGAGCAACCTGCGCTGGTGGAAGACGTCCCTGCCCGTGGCGGAGGGGCGGAATAGGTGATCTTTAAGGTCCCTTGCAACCCACACCGTCCTGCGACTGAGACCGCTCCAAAGAAACCTAACCATGACCTCAAGATGTGCTGCTTTGAACCACGCAAAGCCGGGTGTAACTAACGTACCCGCACGGGAACCTATAAAAACTCACCAGCAGTTGTTTCAGCCGCAAGAATCACTAGATTCTTCCACGAACGCAGACCGAAATTTTCTCGCAAGCTAGGAATCAGAGTGATGCCACCACCCCTTCGCTACGCTTGCACCACGGACGTCACTTGCCGACGCGCGCGCTGCAGCCGCGGCGCAGGCGGCGTCCCCGGCAGGCCGAGGGGACGGGGACGGCGCCGGCGGGAGCGACGGGGCTGGGCGTCCGCTCGGGACAGGGCTGCGGCCACGCCCCGGCGCAGCTGCCGGCAAAGAGCCACCCGGAGGCCGCCGCCAGCCACACACCAGCGCGCAGCTCCGGCGCCACGGCCCGCACGCGGCCGGCGGCGCTCCCCAGCCGCGCGTGAGGCGCCCGCCCCACCGCCCCTGAGGACGAGCGCGCCCCGCCGAGACCCTCGTCCCCCCGCTGCCGCGGCCGCCGCCCCGGCCCCACCTCTCCGCGGCCGCCGGCGGGGAGCGCGGTCGTTAGGGCCCGGAGGGAAGGACGCGGCCCGGCCCCGGCCCCGCCCCCGCCGCACGCCGGGCCTTCCCAACGGCGACTTCCGGCTGCGGGGCCGCGGCTCCGCCCACGGCGGGAAGGCGGCGCGCGGCGGAGCGAGCCTCGGCGGGGCCGCCGCTGGGCGCTGGCGGGCGCCGCGCATGAGCGGGGAGGGGTGGGCGGAGCAGGAGCCGCAGCCGCCCGGTGCGGCCGCGGGCTCCCGCCGCGCCTTCCCGCCGCGCCTTCCCGCCTCGCCGTCCTTCCGGCGGAGGGGCCCCCGCAGCCCGCCCTCCGCCCCGCCGGGACGGTGGCGGTTCCAGCCCTCCGGGACGCGGAGGCGCGGTGGCTGCGCCGCTGCGCCGGCGGCCTGCGCGGAGGAGGCGGCCGCGCTGGGGAGGCCGGGCAGTGGGGCCCGGTGCCCTCGCCGTTTCTGCCGCCCCCTCTCCCTCCCCCTGACGATTTGCGCGTCGTCCGGTTTAGGAGGTGCTTCGGGGCCACCCGAGTCTTTTGGGTGCGCGCGAACCCCTCAGCCGAAGCGGGTAGAGGTGGCTGGGCCCGCCCTCCCCAGAGCCTCGGGCGCGTTCGCCGCGGGGCAATCCCAGCCATGGTTTAGTGATGCTGAATCCCTAAAATAGTTAACAGGGAATGTATGTATAGAGGAAACGAAAAGGACCCGCTAACGTGGAAGCCAGGTTGAGACTGGGATGTCCCCAAACACAGGGCGAAGAGCCCAGGTCATCGAGGAAAACAAAAGAGGTGATGATTTTGAAAGACGAGGGGACAAAATCACAGCAGGGGGGCGATGGGGGAGGTGGGTCACAAGGCTACCGCTCCCCTTCCGTTTGCCTCGCTGCACAAACGGAGAGGTTCCTGTGAAACACCTCAGCTGAAAGACTTCAAGGCCCGTATGTTGGCATGTATGATGTCAGACCACAGCAGCGCAAGATGCTGAATAAAATCCACCCTACAAAATCCTAGAAAAGTGGACAAGGTATTCTGGAAAGTGAGTCACGGGCTGAAGGGGCTTAAAACAATTTAAAGTTAACGTGTTCAGTAACTACCATTGACGTAAACTGATAGACATTAAGATGTTAGTAACAAAAAATTTGAAAGGTACTTTTTATACATCGTATTCTACTGTTGATACGTGACCTGAATTTCCACAGGCCATGAGAAATCTGGGTCCTCTTGCAGGAGCAAGATGGTATTAAAGCTATCATGAACCACACTTGGAAAAGCATCAGTAAGGCAAGTCTCTTAAAAGACCGTTCTGAGAGAAGGGGTTAAGGGAATCTTAGTAGATAAGATGCTGCGTAATAATTGTCTAGATTGCTGTGTAGCCCACAGAATCAAATTGATAGATAATGCTCAAATGTTTTGCTAACTATTGTGCAAACTAACTGACGCAGGAAGATTTGCGGCTCCTTATGAAGGACAGTTCTTGATAAGAACCAGGAATTTGCCTTACGAACTGGCTTAAACCAACGCTGCAGTTTGGGCAAGAGCAAAGGAGCAACTGAGTCTGCACAGGAACAAGGGGTTACTAGCGGTGACGAAGAGGAGCCATAAGCCTTCATCCCCACGACACCCCCCCCCCCTCGACGACCACCACAAGGAGGCACTGAGCAAGTGCAGTCGGGAGGGACTTACGGAAATTACCTCTTGAAACTAATTTTAATACGAAGCGGGGACAGGTTATGCATATCTATATAGGCGTATTGGGAAACTTCATGTATATGTAACACTTATATATGTAACACTTACATACTACATATAAACAGGGCAAGCTGCCGCGTGGAAGTGCGCATTACTTTGGTGGGACTACCCCGCATGCTGCCCAGCGCGGAATAAACATACCTACTGTACAATCTTACAGGTTGGGGAGTCCGTTTCCGCACATCAGTTCGTCCGCATCTGAAGAAGAAAAATATATCATGATGTCCATAGGTTACCAGGTTATCTAGGAAAATATATAATCCATAAATGGCCAGGTTAAGCTTAGGAAATACACTGTCCAAAAATGACCAGGTTATTTGAGAACATGCAGTCCAAAAGAGACAATAATATATACTGATGGGTAGTGCATGGAACGGGTGCATATGGAAACAGAGAAAAAAAAATCTTCGCTGGAGAACTCAATTATCCTTGTCTATAGAAGGGATTGCATAATTCAACTGTAATTGAAGTTGACCCCAAGTAATAGCGTAGGTGGAGACACATGAAGGTTGGATATGTAAGACCCTAGCAAGCTTACACAACTCTCTCTGCATTGTATAAGGTGCCGTTTTTCTGCAGCACGGGATGTGCAGCACCCGTCGGTCTGACAGGCTGCCACGTACAGTATGTATGTGTACTGCACCGCACTGTACTGCTGCTTGTGCAAGTACTGTTGTCTTGCCACTACAGGGAGCTATGCTGCGTTACCTGTTCGCGGGTTTTCCAGGTTGTATTGGGTCCGGTAACCCCCTCTCCAGCTTTGGTGTGACAGTTTAATCCGGATGCAACAATGGGAAACAAGCAGAAAGAAGTCTTAACCTTTCTTTAATTCAGACTTCTGAATCTAAAGGTCTCAGATTTCATAACGTCAAAAAATCTGCAGAGAAATACTATTAGCAATTTAAATTAAAACATAGTTTATTTTTATATACTTGTGAAAACATTAAAAATCATTGGGGTGTTTCTTCTGGACGGAATTCCCCAGTAGGAGCAAAATTACGCTAAAGATAGTTATTTATGCAGTTAAAATCAGGCTTATATTAACCACAGAGCTGTGGTTGGTCCTCACTCAGGAAAACACTCATACTGAATTCAAAGTACAGCTAATTGCTTTGGCTTACAGGTCGGCATGACTGACTTTGTGATTGCAAGTACTGCCACAGCACTTAAGGTGCCTTTTTATTCCAAAGTCGTTTCCTGTTGCTTATAACTGCAAAAATACCCCACTTTGGGGTAAGGTTCTCTAAGATGCGTGGTGAAGTATGGGCTGATACTCGTGTCCTTCAAGGTACAGACTCGAGTTTTAACTGCAAGAGACAAAAAACTCCATTATATTTTACACCCCCTGAGATAAGTCTCAAAACTTCACTTCCAGTTTGTGACCTGCTCTGTAGGACTGGCTTTTAGCTGGGATTTTGCTACTTCTGCATCATGCAGTTATTTTAAATGCCCTGTGCCAAATCAAAGTTGTTCTTTGCCCAGATGCACAAAATTGGAAGATCTCATTATTATGTTGCCGTTCTTTTACTAACACCGTGGCTTTTTTTTTTTGCTGATCAAAAATACAATAGTGAGCAGGGCTTTCTCCCTGCTGTTGTCTGATGAGTAGTCAAAAATTGAACATGATGCAAAATGGCCTCGGCTAATGAAGAAATACAAATTGTGGGATAATACGGAAGGAATCCTAGGGATTCAACACCGTGACTGCAAGTTCTGATAGGTTTTGGCACTGTAACAGCTTAGCAGATGCTGAACCAGTAAGATGAGTTTATCTGCCCCAAATAACACATGTATAATTTTTTACCTTGATTCACAAACATTAGTTTAGATGCAATGCTGCTGCTGCCTGCGTGTAGCTAAACAAACACCATTCCTTCCTCCCACGCTGAAAAATGCATCTCATATCTACGCCGTCTTAGCCGCTTCTTCACAGTTCAAGGAATAGTTTGGTCTAGAACCTACATATATTCAGNTTAAGAAAGGTGGAAACAAATCAGACTTGTATCACACATGGAACCTGGCAGAGAGACCTGTTCATGATGCGTTTAGAAAGAGCACTTGACGTTCCAGAAAAAGGAGAGGAGAACCCGGTGCTTCAGCGTGGGTCCGCCCATGGCAGAGCAAGAAGCGAGCGCTTCCTTTGCAGGCAGAATACCCACGCGCTTCTGTGCAACGCGACCTAACCCACACCTGCAGGAAATCATTTGGAACCGCCGTTTCAGAGAGGCGAGCACGAGACGTACGACTCCTCACAGGAAGAATGGGCTTGAACCCCCAAAGTTCATTCATGGCTCGTAACAATGTGCACCAGCATACTGGCCTCTCACTCAAGCAGCAGGTCTGGCCGAAGCTCTACAGATTCTCTCATGCACAGTGAAACCCTTTGCCAAAAAAACGCTGATATGCTCTGTAAGGTTTAATAGCATTAGCATGGCATGTTACTCTCTTTCAGGTACAGTGTCTGGATTGCAAAATAAGCCATTTTTTTTTCCCTTCCGTTGTGTCTCCTCTTGAACAGCTCCTCTTCAATCTTATGTCTACTTAACATGTACAAATGAGCCCGGCTGTACACAAAACATAACTGTTCAAACCGTTTTATTTTTCACCCTTTAAATCAAACTTTGCTTTGTTATCTTGACCTTTAAAAAATGCTTTAGTCGCATTAGTCTCTTTTGAGGAACACCCTACTTCTGTATGAAACCAAGTCACCTTAATTAGGAAAAAAAAGAAGTCTTTTCAGCTGCTCTTTGCTGATTTTAATACAAGGTGCAAAGCTTCTGATTCCCGAGAAATGTCAGATTCAAAAGAGTGTTTCCAAAGGCTGAGGAAATAAGAATGTCCTCAAGAGATTCCAAAAGCATTGCTTCAAAAGTAAAACATGAATTTATTTAATCTGAGATGGAAGACAAAGGTAACTATATGATTAAACAGAGTAGCAACTTAGCTGAGGGAATCCCTGCAGATTGTTGGTTCCTGTGTAGCAAAGTATTAATACACATGGTTTTTGCAGTACTCAACACTTTCTCATTTAGGAAAAAATAGGAAACTATGTATTGCTGAAATAGGACTGATTCAATGCAGCATGATGAAGACTTGCACGTCTGCCAACACAGGTAGATACCATTTCTACCACTGTCAAATTTTTATCATCTTCCTCTAAACAATTCTACATTTACTGTCTACCTTGGACTTACTTTTTCTAAACAAATTCTGCCCCAAGTGGTCATCCGCTTGTGGGTAAGAAGGAAGTTTTTTCTCCTCTCTGTTGATGGTCTTCTATTTTCTGAACCCTGCAGAAACTGGATATTTATGTTAGGGATATGAGCTTCACCGCTGCTGGGAAGATCAACCACATTTGACTGGTTTAAGCCACTGGAAAACTGGCGTTTGTTCCTGCTGAACACAGATGGGGTGAAGTTCTGCAGTTCACATTCATGAGCAACCTTTGTGCATTTGAGAAGGGAGCCCAGAACAAAGCACAGCTTGCTCCGTGACAACTGCAGTGGGTGTTTTGGGCCTGACCCGAGTTTCGGTATCAAAACTGAAAGCGGCAAGATGCTTCTTTTCACGGGGACTTATCTTTGTGCGCACGTAGCATGGAGGGCAGCTGGCGGAGAACTGGCCTGCGAAACTAGTGCATCAGGCCACGCGCCGAGGATGAGTGCTCAAGCACAAAGTTGTTAGGTCTGCCCCTGTGACACAACATAATTTGGGGTAAGAAGTAACCTTCTGCACCACTACTCCTACAGCTTTTTGCTGGCTTTGGCACCCGTTAGCACCAGCATACGGCACGGTGACTTGGCACCATCGCCACAGAGAGCTGACGGGCCAGCTAGTTTTCCACACAGAGGGAGAATTAGAATTAGACCCGAGAGGACAAGCAGGCGAGGGAAAGAAGCTGCTGAGTAAAAATTATTCTGCGGGAAGGAGGGTATTTGTGGGGGGAAGCGCGGGGAGGCAGGCGGTGCCTGATGCACTCAGCAAGGCGGCCATCTGACAGGCAGAATCGGGCACAGCGGCTGAAACGCTGGGAGAGGCGCAAGCTTAACGCTGACGGGCAGAGAAGCCAGGAGGGAGTCGACAGGGAGAGGACACGGGGAATAACACAAAATCCGAATTAACAGTAATCCCAGTTTAAAAACAAACAAACAAACAAACAACAGAAAGAGGAGTTATGGCGACGAAGTTGTGGGTAAGAACTCTGTAACTGAGAGACTGTGAAACCGCGAGCAGCTGGATGCTGGGGGAAGCCACAGGACACGGCGAGCGGCAGGTAGGCGTGGAGCGCCCCGAGAAGCCGAGCGGCCCCAGTGCCGGCAGCAAGAGGGGGCGGGACGTGCGGGAAAGGCAGGCCTCTGTGAGGGGGCTCGGGGGGCGGGAGAGACACAAAGGGACCCGCGGGGGGAAGCGCACTCGTCCCCGTCGCCAGCGGGGGTGGGGAGCACGCGCTGCCGGCGGCTGCGAGGGGCGGGAAGGGCCCCAGCGCAAGGCCGCAGGCCTGGCCGCTGGCGAACGCGGCTGCGGGCGGGCAGCTGGGACTGAAGCGGCGCGCGGCGCCGAGCTGGGCCGGCCCCCGCGGGGGAGCGCCGCCCGGCGCCCGTCAGCCACGCTTCCCCCTCACTCTTGGAGGAATGGCGGGGCGAAGCGTGGGTCGGAGTCGCGGGGCCGGCCGCGGTCGCCGCTTGGGACGGGCAAGGAAGCGGGGCGGCGGGCGGCGGGGCGCCCGCCCCGCCTCACACACACCCCCCCAGAGGCACGAAGGCAGACGCGCTCCCGCCTCCGCCCCTACCCAGGGCGGCCGCGGGACCGCGCCGCTCCCGCTCCTCGCCCCTTCCCCCTACCCCCTCCCGCAGCGCCGCGGCCGCCCCGCCCCCGCGGAAGGCGGAACGCGCCACTTCGAGGGGAGAGGGGGCTCGCGGGGCTCGCTCGCTTCCTCCCCCCCTTCCCTGCCTCGGGGCGGGCGGGCGGCTTCCCCTCGTGGCCGCCCCGGCCGGGCCTCAGGAGCGGGAGGAGCCAAGCCGTTTGTTTTCGGCGGGGCCTGGGCTGATTCCCCGCAACGCCCCCCACCTCCCCCGCCGCCCGGTCGCGGCGTGCCGGTTGGTACCGCCCCGCCCTGTGGGAGGAGGGAGCGCGGCCGTCTTTCCCGCGGCGGCGGCGCCGGCTGCTGCTGCTGCAGGCGGAGGTGGGCGGCGGGCCAGGCGGCAGCGCGGTGGGTAGCGAGGTGCCGGGAGCAGCGGGAGGGAGCGCGGGAGGAAGGGCGGGCAGGCGGAGTTTCGCTTCCGCGCCCCCCGCCCCGCTTCCGCGCCATATATGTGGGGGGCGGGCGGGCGGCGCGTCCGTGTGGCGGGAGCCGTGGCGGCTGGGCGCGGGGGAGCCGCGGCGGCGGCGGCGGCGGGTGCTCAGAGCCGAGCCGAGCCGTGTGTGCGCGGGGACGGGCGGGCGCTCCTGGCTGCGTGCGGCCCGGCCCGCGTGGGTACGTGTGTGGCGTCGGCGCCGCGAACGCGCCGCGGGTGGGGGCTGCGGGCGCGAGCGTTGGGCTCCCGGGGGGCTCTCGTCGGGGGTGAGGGGCGGGCGCGGCGCGGTGTCCCCGGGGGGCCGCCCGCCCTGGCGGAGCGCGTTGCTGATGTCCCTCCTGTGTTGCCCTTGTCTCCGCTCCCCCGCCCCGGTGTGTTTATCCCGGCAGCGGGACCTCGGGCGGCTGGCAGCGCCTCGGTGGCGGGGGCTGGAGGCGCAGACCCCTCCCCTCGGCCCGGTTCGCCTGGCGGCAACAGGCGGCACGTCGGTGAGAAAACATGAGCCGAGATTTCAAACCCGGAGACTTGATCTTTGCCAAGATGAAAGGTTATCCCCATTGGCCGGCCAGGGTAAGGCACCCCCTCCTCCCCTGCAGGCCGCAACGCCCCCCCGCCCCGTACCCGTCCTCCGCTCCCCCCCGCCCCGCCCCGCTCCCCCCCCCGGCCTCCCCTCACGCTGCTTGCGCCTCGCCCCGCGAGAAGCGGCGTCGGGCGCCGGCGGGGAGCAGCGCGGGCAAACCGTGCTGCGCCTCCGGCCGCCGCGCCTCCGGCCGCCCCGCCCGCCCGGACCGGCAGGGCGGCGCTCCCGCGGCTGGACGCGCCTTGTGAATCGTATTGCTCTGGTCCGCTGTTGCCTTGCGCTTGTCGGCAAGTCGCTGCTCCTGGCACGGGCGGCCCTTTCCAGGAGTCGCTCGTCGTCCCAGCCTGCGTAACTTAGCTTCTGGAAGCGGGGACTGCTGTACTGTAGTGCGGCGCGGGAGCTGTGCAAGCACCTAACTCTGCAAAAATGCTGTTCCCGAATAACCGCTCTCTTATTTATTTTTTATTTTTTTTTTTTTTGACACAAGAAAAACACAAAGTTACAGCAGGGTTACTCTGTAATGCCAGTCAGCTATTCCTATAGTGCTTCCTGTAGACTAAGCTAAGCGTGTGCGGTAAGCTGTCCAGTCCTTTTTTGCATTCTCCCTGCTCCCTTGGAAGAGGCATGGCACGGTCTGTGACTGCTGTAGGTCATTGGATGGTTGTGGGAATGTAGATAAAAAGACCTATTATGAGATACTTAGCAAAGATGCTGGCTTAAGAATTATTTTTTAAAGAAGTTTACTGACCTTTCCTTTTTGTAGCACTTGACATTTGGGCTTGGGCAAGCTACCAGCTCAGCGTAAGGGTAGGAAGTCTTGCTATTGCTTATGCTGAAGGAGGGGTGGTATTTGGACGGAATTGAATTGTGCTTTTTACCTGTAGCACATCATGTCTCTCCTTTTAAAGAAAGTGGTCATGTGAAAAGTGTTGCTGTAACATGAGAAGTGTTGTCTCTTCCTATTGTTGCTAATACTGTCTTTGATTCCGCTGTGTTTTTTAACATACGGTTAAAAAGAGGTCTTGAGACCTGCTTTACTTCTTTGTAGCTTTTTTTTTTCCACTTTTTTTTAATGCTTAACACTTGTACTTATTTCCCTGTAGACTGTTCTTAACTGTTACTTGACTTTAATTATAGTCTGTCTTTTCCTTAGGTGGATGAAGTTCCTGATGGAGCAGTAAAGCCTCCTACGAATAAAATGCCTATTTTCTTTTTTGGCACCCATGAGACGTAAGTTCTTTATGTTTAAGGGTCATATTTTTTTCATCGTAGAATGGCGTGGGAAGAAGTTAAGGGCTTGTCTGAATGTAGTGTATTTTAAACTACAGTATTCAGTAGCAGACTGACTCTTCCTCAATTAGTCTCTTTTGACAAGACATGCTTCTCTAACATTTGCTTAAGCTATTCCAGGGAATGGTAGACCATAACCATACCACGTATGTTTTCCTCATCAGAAGGAAAAAATAAAATCCTATCCACAGTGGTATGACTGATAGGTTTTTCTTTCTTCATTAATGGACTTTAATTATAGTCCCCTATGTACTCAAAATTCTCAACAATATATTCTCAAAGAAAGTGAGAAAAATTAAATAGGCAAAATTGGAGAAACAAATAATCGTGTATTGGGTTTTGGGGTTTTTTTCTGGAGAGGTTTGGGGTTGTAAGTGGTGTGTTTTTGTAAGATCTGTAGAGAGAAAAATGAGGAAATGCAGTAAGCTTTATACCTGTCAACCTGCAAAATATTTATCTTTGGGTACTTTCAGTGGTGCTAGCATTTTGCAATTGTACAACACTCTCTTTGAGGGGCTGTATTTCTTCCACTGCTACATTTGATGGTAAATACGCTGGGTTTTATGCAGTTCTGTCTTTCTGAAAATGATCATGTTACTTTATAGCATGACTGGTTGTCCTAATGTAGTTCGCTAAGACTTCAAATTCAGTGCTACATTTGTTCTCTGTTTTTTTTAAGAAGAACTAAACCCTGTAATGGTGTTTTTTTAATTCTACCGTTTTTCTTCATGAAATGGCAAATGGTATGTAAGCAGGTCAGAGGTGGAAGTTGTATATGCAAGTACTCTGTTTCTTGCACTTTGTGGAAAAGCCTTGGGTTTTTTCTTCATCTTACTAAATATCTATTAAAATCTCTTTAATCTGGTACTTTGCATCTATCGCTCAGTAAGCCATGACTGAGACAAGATACATTGCCCTGTCGAATTAAAGAGTAACCATCCTTTTCTCTCTCTGACATTACTTGTTACTTGATTCTTTTTTTAAGAAGTGATTTCTTCTTAAGTTTTAAAGTCTGTAAGTTTCACTTAAGAAGTGAAAAAGATTTCTATATGCTTGGCTCATACACCCACACATTTCTTTAATTGTCCTCATTTTTCAGTAGATCTTTCTTTTGTAGTTTGCTGGGGTTTTTTGTGTGTGTAGTTTTGTGGGTAAAGGGGGGTTCCTGGAATTTGATTCAAGGTTGCGAGGTTTGAATCTTTTGAGTCCCTTCTTTTAAATTATAATTTTAAACAATGCAGCAGGTTACCTTTTTTCTTATTTTTTTTCTTCCCCAGCTACATTTCTTTTGGCAGCTGAAAACACAGTATTGCTTTGATCCTGCCCTTGGTAATGTCTGGTGTTCTGGATTGGGGTTTTGTGCAGTTGTAAATAAGTTCAGGGATGTAGACTGAGTATAAGGGAGACGGAAATAACTTATCTAAAGCTTTAAAAAGATGTTTGCAAATTTTGAGAAGCATCATGGCCGATTTTAAATTTAGCCTGGGTTCCTAAGACATGCTTGGGTTTGGAAGTTTTAATTTTTTTTATTTTTTTTTTGTGTGATTTGTATGGGAAATTTGAAATGTCTGTTCCTCACTCTTTGATATTCTTACAAAATAAAGTTTTTCTGTGGACTGGGTTTTTTTGTTAGGCTGTAGGTTCAGGGTTCCTACATTTGAGATCCATACAGTATAAAAGAAACTTCTTGCCTCTGTTTCATACACATTGCAAAGTACACGATATTCCATGACCCAGCATGTCTTGTGGCATTTGTTCTTTAACCATGTTACTTACGTGGTGCTCCTCAGAATGGTAGCAGGTAAAACTCCCAGGCCTTACTGTTGCTTACAGCAGATACTTGTAAGTAACAATAGGAAGGAGCAGATCAGGTGAAAAACAGCATGTTGTTCCATGGCATGTAATTTTGTTTAGGTTTGTAGCTCTAAATAGTGACTTACTGATCCACCAGGAGTTGGCTAGAGCTAACAATTTTCTGTATTTTTTTCATGGGAATTAAAAAAAATCTGGTAAACTTGATCTCCGCTGTGCTTCACACAGTTCGAGTTACACATTTGTGCAAAGTTAGACACTATGTGCCTTCAGCATGTTAGTAGTATGTATGCATGCAGCCTATCTTACTGTAAGTGGTAGCAACTCGAAAAATCCAGATAACGAGTTTAATCATGCTAAAAAGTCCTTCTGTATAAAGGATGACGTTTTCCAGCTGTGTGGATGGTTACGGTAGGAAAGGAGAAGCTATGGGGAAAAATAAAACAATTTTTACTTGATTTTTAGGAACAATATTAATTCAGTTTTGCAGGTTACTATAAACAAGTACAAACTTGTACTTTGACTGCTGTTGTTGATTTTCTCCAAGTTATGTGAAAACAACTAAATGTGTTGCTACCTGTGTGCAGTGAACAGATACATGCTTCTTGAAACAGCTTTGGGAATTTGATTGAGGTTTGGTTTGTTTATTTTCCATACTGTCTTAATGCAGCAACAGTACCCTTTCCTAAAAGAAAGTAATAAAATAGATACTATTTTAATAAAAGCTTCATTTGGTTTTATTGTGCCAGTAAATCACATCAGCACAACTTTGGTTGGTCACAGACAAACAGAAGGTCACACTGAACTCTAGTTTCTGGACCCTATATGTTAGGGTAATCTCTCTTCATTTTATTTTCTCGTTCCTTTTTGGTTTTGGTACATGGAGATTTAAATACAGCAACCCAGTAAGCCACGTGACCTTTTCACAGTTGCTGGTTCCTGCTGTTCTCCAAAGCCTGACCAATATGGGTAGAGGCTTATCTTGGAAACATGTTTCCCTTTGGGGAAAGGAGACAATGTTTCTGTTTTCGTCTGTCCCAGTTTCTGTTTGTTTCTGTCCCCATCCTTTTGAGCTGGATCTTAGGGGGAGCCGCTGAGGGAACTGGGGTTGTTTAGCCTGGAGAAGAGGAGGCTGAGGGGAGACCTTATCGCCCTCTACAAGTGCCTGGCAGGAGGCTGTAGCGAGGCGGGGGTCGGCCTCTTCTCCCAAGTAATGGCCAATAGGACGAGGGGAAATGGTCTAAAGTTGCACCAGGGCAGGTTTAGGTTGGACGTAGGAAAAATTTTTTTCAATTAAAGAGCTGTCAGGCACTGGAATGGGCTGCCCAGGGAGGTGGTTGAGTCCCCATCCCTGGAGGTATTTGAAAGACGGGTAGACAAGGTGCTTAGGGACATGGTTTAGTGGTGGGATGGCAGTGTTAGGCTAACGGTTGGACTTGATCTTAAAGGTCTTTTCCAAACTAAACAATTCTATGATTCTGTAAGTAGGCTTTGCAGGTGCATGTTTCCCATGCTGGCCAAATCCTCACTACCCATGTCTTGAAAAGAGGTGGATGACATGCAGTCTGATCTGCCACCGTGGCTTACTTAATACTTTGTACACATAGGTGGGTGTTTTTTACTGCTGGAGTACGAAACGCTTAAGCTTCCTAGCTGATGATAGGTTCTTGGTTTTGTTCAGTAGGGTGTAAGTGTCAAGTAGCTCTTCTTAAAGATGGTGAAGAAAACGAGATTAAAGCTTAGAAGTATCTATTTAACTTTTCCGTGAGCTGATACTTTCGAAAGCAATTATCTGCAACTTTCAAATAGTTGAATCCCACATATATACAATCAGACAAAGCTGTGTCTAGTCACAGAGTGAAAACAAGAACGTACCACCACAGTGTTGTCTTTTTCTGTTAGCAGCATATGGATTGCCACTGTGAAATCCTAACTTGAAAGGTCATGAAAGTAGAGCAGGAATTAAATAGTCTTTGATGTTCTTCACCGTAAACCAGAATATTGTTTCTCAGTAATACATTACCTGGTTTATCCAAGTCTAACTTAGAGAAGCTAATAGAGTGGGTACTGTGGCTTCGATATGTGGGAAAAGCTCCTAGGCTAAAAGCTTTAGCTACAGAGCTTACAGTAGGGTTCCCACTGTTTGGGAACATTGTCTGACAGAGATACTCAGGCAGTGTTAAGACCTCTACTACAAGAGTAGCTTAAACAAAAGTCAAATTTTTATAGTGTTTACTTCATCAAGAAAAGCATTGGGGGAGAAACTTAGGGAGCAGTTTAAAATTTTTATTGCTTAAGTTCAGTAAATCAAATGGTGGGGTTCTATGGTCATGCACTGAAAAATTACTGAATTAATGCTGAATTACACAGCATACTTACAAAGACATGGGCAGTCAGTGTATTCAAGTGTTGCTTTTTGGTGTCCAAAACACTAAAAATTATTCCTAAATTTTCTATTTTAACTGGATGATTTTTAATTTCTCTGAAGGAATTTCGTTGTTAGCTTGGAGCCATTTCTTCTCCTTTAAATTGTTACCGTGCGTTACATTGTCTAGATTCAAGGATTCTTTATTCTTAACACTTAAGCCTGATTTTTTTTTTTAAGGAAGCAGTTGCTCTTTCTGTTTGTTTACAAGCTACTCTGTTTTTAATTGTTCTGGGTCACAGTAGATGGTGGTCCTATCAGGTGCAATCTTGAGATGCAGCATTGGCTGTTTCAGACACTCAACACCCTGGGAAGGAGGAAGTCCGTATATCTGGTGGCAGCAATGGAAATCGTGGGCTGTTAAAGGCAAAAGTTGAGAAAACTAAAGACACTTATATAGCAGAATTAGTTGTTGTAGTAGCAGTGAATTTCATAGCTTAATAACATTCGGTGCTTACTTCTCCTTTGAAAAGACTTAACTGTTTAAAATACGAAATCTTGTTCTTTTTTCTTCTTTCTCTCCTTAAGGGCATTTTTGGGACCAAAGGACATATTCCCTTACTCTGAAAATAAAGATAAATACGGCAAACCAAACAAAAGAAAGGGTTTTAATGAAGGGTTGTGGGAAATCGACAACAATCCCAAAGTGAAGTTCTCTCATCAGCAGGTAAGTTATGCGGAGACTGCAAGTCTTTGTTGCTATACTGTTGGGAAAGAAAAAGGCAATGAGTGTTTCTCTGAAGTAGGGTAATTAATTGCTGCTGTCATTCAACTGTGGGTTAGAATTTTTTCTTAATTTTTTTATTTTTAATTGATCCCTAGTATTAATAGGATAAAAGAGATGAGGGGGTGTTGTCTAGCTGGTGATAGCTAGTTAGCTCATGAGGGATCATGCCGACAATTTCAGAGCACAAGGCTAAAACTTTTTTTTTTTTTTTACTTTTTACAGTACACATCGTTTTACTTATAGCTATATATATACTTATTTATTTATACTTAAAACTATATGTATTCCTAAGATCCTTATCTTTGGAACTTTACAACTATGCTTGAAAAGTGGTAGTTCTTTGGAATCTGTCATTCTACTTCTTTCTGTCTTCTAAACCCAAGTGCTTTTCTCCACAAGTATCCTTGTAAGATTTCAGTACATGCTTTCTTATTGTACAGTATTTTCCTCCTAGTGATTGGAAGCAATGTGATGCTTGCCTTTTGCACCCAAACTGTCACATGCCTTGCTTGATTCAGTTTTTGCCCTTGTGGTAAATCTTCCAAGCTTGAACTGGAGCTATGCAGTACTACACATAAAAAACCCCACATTTAATCTGAAGACAAAGAAATAGTCTTGCTTATTTTGTCTTTGCTTACCTGCTCTGAACATTCTGTAGCTTCTTGGTTTTGCTATGTACACAGTACCCTGATCACATACTGGGGCCTGTATGCAATGCTGTAGTAATAATAAAAAGAATTGGTATCTTATGGTATTATTTGCTCCTTTTACACAACGTGCCGGATTGCCATTTCAGCAGCAGTTACCCCCTGTTTCATAAGATATCCCAAGTTACTGTGTTTGTAGTTCGAAGGAGAACGTGGATAAAGAGTTAAGGAGTTTTTGAAGTAGAGTCAAGAGATAAGATGATGTACTCCAGGTGTACGCTTTTCCTGCTCCGGGATATGGAAAGGTGCTAATCCCCTCATCACAGTGGGAAGGGCTTTATTAATAAAGGGACAGGTTCTTTCTACTACTGTAAAGTATGAGTCTGTATACGTTCTTGCTGTTTTCCTTGTGACAGTTCAGGAGGGATGATCTGTGGATGGCTGAGGCAGTTGTGAACCATAATTGAGTTGCATGTTACCAGTCATTATAACAGGATGAAAATCTGGGTATAATCAACAGTAACAAGCTTGTCTAATATTTTATTTCACAGCAGGAATCAGTAACTTCAATTAAGCAGTGCTCTGGGTTGCTTTCATAGCATCTCAGATGTTCCCAAATAAATTTCCAGTTGGAAATACACAAAACATGCTGCCAAGAGATGCATACAGACTGTTTTCTTAGTCTGGCAGCTTTTCTGCGGGGTAGTCCTTTCCACCTTTTGAGTTCCATCCAGATACTTCACTTCAGCTTTGATGATAGCTCTTTCACAGGCTCTTTCTGTGAACTTGCCAGGTTCTTTCTAGAGCCATTGGATTGTTATTTGCCATTTTTTCCCCCACTGTTTCTTTATTAAAAAAAAAAAAGTTTTTCTTTCCACAACTCATATTTAAAATCTGTTCCTATAAGCCTTAAATTACTGGAAGAAGAAACTTTTCTTAGTAGGGATGTTTTAGTTGCAGTATGGTGTCCAGTTCTGGGCTACTCATTACAAGAGAGATATGGACATACTGGAGAGAGTATCCCACAAAAGGCCATGAAGATGATGCACTGGAGCATCCCTGCTGTGAAGAAAGGCTGAGAGAGCAGGGACTGTTCAGCCCTGGGGGGCTCAGGGGTGATCTCCTCATCAATGTATGCAAATATTTGAAGCGAGGGTGCGAAGAGACAGTCAGGTGCTTTTCAGTGGCAGTGACAATGATGGGACCAGAGGCGTCAACATAGGAGGTGAAATGTAGGAGGTTGGACCAGACTGAATTACAGAATAAATGAAGTAATGCAGCAGACTTGTGCAAATTTTCTTCTGAATTTTCACCTTAACTTTAGAAAGCCTTTATTTTGATAGCCTTCTCTTTCTGTCCTATGCTATGCATTGTTAAAAGCAAGCTCTTCTTTTCTCTCGTGGGCAGTTCTTGTTGGTGCTAAAGGTGTAGAGTAGTGGTGCAGAGTAGATCTGCAAATGGCCGACTAGATTTGACATTTTGTGAAATAAATCAGGATGTAAACCAGGCAGAGTGAGTGTTGCTTGATCTAGGTTAAAACTGCCAGTAAGGGTCTGCTTGAGAGAGCATTTCTTTGAGCATCTTTCATGTCAGGTCAGTCAGTCGTGCATCTTCCATGTTTTTTCACAAAGCACTACCTTTTGGGTTTAATTCTTCTAATCGAAATATCTCACTGTTCTGCCAAAGATTATAGGTAAGATGGAGGAACATCCCACTTTTCCCAAGAATAAGAAAATTGTTGTGTGACACTTGGTTTTTGCTTTGGTTTTACTTGTTTCAGCTTATGTGCTGGAGTGAGCTTTATTTCTTCGCTACTTTGCAGGTTAACATACAGTTCACAGTGATGAGACTTCAGAGGTACCTTATTTCATGTTCTTGTTAGTTCCTGTGGCATCTGATTATGTTGCAGCTTTCCTGTTCATGAGGATGTTGCCTTAGCATCCTATTTTCAAAGCTGGAGAAAAAAGCACATATAGTTTCTCCCTCCTATCCATAAGGAAAGCTTAACTGCTTGGTTACCATCTCTGTGTCTTTTCATTAACAACTAAGGATTTTTTGAGGGGTAGGGCTTCTGGATGTTTCAGTCAGGGAAGGAAAGGAAGTTTAAGAGTGTCTGATGTAGATATTTGGTCAGTTTTATTGGGAATTCATGGGGAAGCTTTTACCTGTTTTAATGGTAGCAGAGTGGTTGAAATCTGCTTTTAAGGTCCCACCTTCCTATCTGTGCCAAAGGAGGGGTATGGCACAGGCAACAAAACACTCATGTCAGGGAATTTGGCACAATTTAGCCAATTCACGTAAGCTTTTTGTTACTGATTCTGGTACCAAGAAACAAAGACAGAGGAGCACGCCTCAGCTTCCCTCTGGCCACCTCCTGTTCCTCCTCACTGGTCCCCTGGCCGGGCATCATGGTCAATCCCTTGGGTGAGGCGATGGTGGCACAGGAGGTGGGGGCCAGCATGCAGCCGTTGCTTTGCTCTTGCTGTTCCGTGCTGCTTACTCAGCAGCTTGGGCATGGGCTCCTCTGTGGGCTGCAGTCTCCTCTGAACTGTCCCTTCTGTCCCCATCCTGCGCCTGCTCAGGGCTGGAGCCTGGCTTGGGCGGCTCCTTGTGTGCCTCCTCTTTCCAGTGTCCCTCCTGCCCTGGCATCTCTTTTTGCCTCTGTGTCCTGCATGGCCCATGCAGGCCCTTTGTCTGTGTCAGCATCCCCCTTCTGCAGCATCTCTCCAGCCCTCCTCAGGCAGCTGCTCTTCTCATTGATCCTCTCCCATTGTTTGGGCAGAGGCACCATGTGCTGTCTGGTGGGTGTGGGTCAGTGTGTGGTGGTGGGTCAGTTTGCCTGTTGCAGAGCCGGGACTGTTTGTGACCAGCTCGGGGCAGTCTCAGACTGGGATCCACACAGGTCACTGGCAGTGCTGACACCTGCCTGCTGTTTTCCCCAGCACAGTGTCTGTGACAGAAGATTGGTGTAGGCAGCGAGCGATCTCAAAAGTGAAGATGAGTAGTTGGCTGGTAATTGGCATTAACCAATGCAGACTGAGAGGAAAGGTACCATTAAGTGTGCTGATAAATGAAGATGCTACTTGTCCAACAATATTTTAAAGTAGAATTGCATATTACAGTCTATTAATATGTTACCATATTCAGTACACATTGGTGAATGGACAAATTTTTTAGCTGAGGTCTTGGAGTTGGATGACTATTTTAAGATAGTCCTTGATCTCTATATTTGATCTACATATAATTTGTAGACTTTAAAAAAAGATTGTTAGTTAAGTGGTGCACAGTTACTGGACAGTAGCAGGGAAGACAGTTTAGTTGTCAGAGCCTGAAAATTCAAGGTGAGTAGATAATTTTGTGCTTGGCCACACAGCAGAGGGTTGTGGGTAATCGCATGGAGATGTTGGAAAAATTGAGCCTTTATTCTGGATGCAAGAAAATATTAAAGTGACAGACTTGTCAGCTATTCATATAGAGGGATTCACTAGCAGGTTTTTTTTCTTTCTGTCCTGCTGGACAGATTTTGTCTCGGTAAGTCCTCCTGAGAGCCACGTTTTCTGTTTAACTGCCAGAACTGGCTGGAATGTTCTGAAAGCAGTATTTATACTTTGCAGATGTTGCTTGTAACTGCTAGTAGGGGAGGTGGAGGAGTGCAGAAGGGAGCTTATGCCTTGGGCTTAAATCCAAAACCATTTCCTCGGTGGGGGAAAAGTTAGAGTCAGGGGAGTTTTGCCAGCTTTCTTTGAAGGAGCTAAGACTTAAAGATAAGAATGCTGTCCACAATGTAATGGAATAAAAAAAGAGTGATTTTTGGCTTTACCTTTTCTTTCTCCATATTTTTAACTTCAATTCTTTAGCCTTTATTGTAATCTTTTTTTTCTGCTCATGTTTTCAGGAACAGGTAGTTGGCTCATGGGTATTGATAGGTTATTTAAACCACTTCTTGGCAGTAGCATCACAAGTTGTATTTAACCAAAAGCAACTTCTCTTCTTTTTTGTAAATTGTGCGTAAGAAAAACCTTGCATTGCAATATTTTTAGTGTGAAAATGTTGTTATAGCATTAGAGCTTGGAAATTTGATAATGAAAATACAATTTAAACTGAAAAGTGTGGAAAGTAATGAAATAGGATAGGTTTTAATATTCTTGTAGTTCTAAGAAAAGGTTCCTTAGGATGGTGCTTTCTTTAGTAACGTACAGGTGGCAGAACACCTCTCAGTATCATTATTATGTAGTTCAGGAAGGGATTTAGATCTCATTTTTGATGTTTTTATATTGAAGTCCCATCCAGCTGTTAACACTCCTATCAAAGAAACTGTTCAAGAAAGCAGTCAGGAGCCTGCTGAGGGAAGTGAAGAAAAAGCAGGAGCCAAAAGAAGGAAGCCTTCTGTCCCAAAAGTGAGTGGCTGAATTTGTGGGTTTTTTCTACCAGGAATGTTTTTATGCCAGGTTTTTCTTAAGTACTTTAAACTAAGTGTTTTACTGTTGTAACTACCTTGCCTTTGCTTCTTTTCAGATGTACATATAGGAATATTCTGTCCTTCTGTATTCCTTTTAAAGTGCTGTACATGTTTTAGAAAATTAATTTCTTTACCAGTCTTCATGTTTCCCCTGAAAAGTGCTTTGAGGCTGTCCTGAGCTGGCACTGTGAAAGAGAGACAGGAAGACATAAGAGTGTCATGGAAGATCCTGAACGGGTCCTTTTACATAGATTTCAGTCATTAGTCTCAAATCAGTAACAGTTCAAGGCAAACTATGGAGCAAATTTACTCCTTTTGTTTTGATACTCATGTAGCTATAACATCCTTTTAACTGGTCATTGTACTCTGGTTTCCTGTGGTTTTAGTGTATCAGTGCTTCTTCTGTCTTAAAGTTGTAATCTGTAAAAAGACTCAGTGATACCACATCTTTGAGTAACTAGAAATAGTACAATAGCCTTGTGCTTGACTTGCTTTATTCAATGTTGAAATTTTAACAACTGTAGCTACCTCGAAAGGGAATTTCACAGAATGGCTGTGCAAGTGGGACAAGGCAATACTATTACAGTTGAGCGAATGAACTAAAGATGCACGTACATAGGCTGCAAGGAAATGTTGATTATTTTCAAGTAAATGACTACAAAATCTTGATTTTTCAAGTCTTAACTGCTGACCTAAAACTAGTAATTTAAGGCTTTAAAAAAAACCCAACAAAACAGAGGAAAAAGGCATAGATTAGATGACACTAATTATCACTAATTACTATCTCACACATAAGACAACTTTCTTGTAGTCTGTTTACTACATTAAGTCTTTGTTTGGTAGAGTGGTACTTTTCCCTAAATGTGGTCTGTGACTCGGATATCGATCTGTATATCTAAATAAACAATGAGCCAAATGAACCCTGGATGTTGGTGTGAACACTTAGAACTACTCCTGTAATCGTGATATGGTGAAAAAGTGTAGTTATGTTACCATGAACACAAAGTGGAATTGAAGTTCCACCATAGTACATTGCTGTATTTTGACCTGTTCTGACAACCATCTGTAATTGTGTACTGGAGAAAGTGGTCCTGCCTTAGGCTTTCAATGTGTATGTAAGAAAGCAGTGTATCCACAGCCTGAAACTCGTTAAAGTAAAAAGCAGCCTGATGGTTATTAGCCTGTTCTCTTTTCACTATGAAATACTTTTTAATGCATTTTTTTCACTCTGTGTTAACTCCCTTTGCAGTTGTCCCCTAAAGGCGATAACTTACCTGCAGAGGCTGAAACAGAAGAAAAGGAGATGGATACTTCAAAGGAAGATGATCTACCTTCTGAAAAAAACAGTAAAGAAGTATGTGAAAGCTTTTTCTATGTACCAGAGAACATCTAAATATTATGTCAATTGATGTAAATCTATTACTGAGTACTAAGAAGCTACAGTTACTACTACTGTGACTGGTTCAGGAGCTGTTTGGTTATATAAAAGTTCTTATGTGTTCACTCGTGTTTATATTGAAGCTTTCACCAGAGGGATCTTTTAGTCTGTAAGTTCAATTAAGTCAAGTGTAACAGTGTTTTTTATCACATACTCTTTATTGCAAATGTACTTATCTAAAGGGTTGGATAAAGAGTTCAGACAGACTAAAACACTACTACATACCTTTATTTAAAACAATATTATTTAGTACTTATTTTATTTCTTACCTTTCAGAAGAAGAATCCTGATTACCAGATAATCAGGATTTTAATAATGTAAAATTAGGAGGTGTCTTCATATGTATTACGGGATTTTTGTCTAAATTATGTGCCAGAGGTTTCAGTTGGGGAAAAAACTTAAAATCATTTAAAATATATCTTTGGTTTTTTTAAGACTCTTAGCACCATTTTTAATGTTCACAGGATGTGGTAAAATCAAATGATGCTTCTATTCCTAAAGTTGCTAGAAGAGGAAGAAAAAGAAAGGTAACAATATGTTTAATTAAATTACTTCATCTTACTGAAATTTTTGGATGTGATGATACTGGATATTATTTTCATTAATGACAGATTATGAATAAATTGAAGTGCTTGACACCCTCTTCCCCCCTTTCAAATGGCTGAAAGGTTTGTAGGAACAGAAGTTTTCCCAGAGAGTGCTTTACATGTCTTAATTCTGTTTGAACTTAATGAGTCTTTTCCCAAGCACTGCAAATAAGAAAAACTAAGATATAAACTGTTAGCTAGACCACTAATAAAATAGTCTGTTTTGAAGCTCTGAAAATTTTCTTTTACCATCTTCATTACACTGAACTAACACCTGAAATACTTCCCCTTTTCACGAGGTTGTGATTTTGTGGTCTCTTCAACCTGGGGAAAAAAATCTCTGTTACTTTGAAAGAGGCAGTCCCAGCTGCTGCTTGCTCAGCATGCTCCAGTCTTAATGTTCATGTGGTCACACAGCAAACCAGATCAGGGCACTGACCCATCTAAAAACTAGATTAAAGTGGGGCAAAGTTTAATTTTGAGTGCCTTAAACTTGTAACATTAGTGCTGACAGCAGGGATGGGCTGAGTGCGAAGTAGCTGTGACCTTAGTATGTTTGTCACAGATGAGTAGCATGCTGAGTATCATTTGCTTCATGAAAAAGAAAAATAGTGTTTGGATGCTCTTACAGAAATGAATTGAACATTTTAAAAATACAATTTAAAGACTATCTTATTTTTTAAAAAGGTAAATTTTATAAAAATATACCTAAAATAAAATTCAAAGAAAGCTTCTAGTCTGAACAGCGAGAAGTTGAAAGCATGGCTATGACTATGCATACATGTGATTTCAGCTTGTAAATAGGAGAGGTGTCACAGATGATACACAAGAAAATCTCATTCTTTTTCAAAAAGCACTCAAGTCCCTATGGTTTGATCTTTTTTTTTTTTTGTTTGAGGTGTTTTGGGGTTTGGGTTTTTTTTTTGCAGCGTAAGGCATGGCAAGCCTAAGATTTCCTTTGTCACGTTTACTTGTTTCAGCTGACAGACTTGTGTTAGGCATGTGCTGTGTGTGGCAAGGGGTTTAACCAGAAATTTGCATTACTACAGGCTGTTGCTGAACAGAAGAACATAATATTTCAAAGGATGTAGTGTAACAGGTCTTTTTCTGTCTTCATTTAAACAGCCTTTCTGTAGACTGGTAGCCCAGTTAATGTGAGAGATGTACCTCTACTCTGTTCTCAATTTAAGTTTTGTCTCTGATCTTTAAAATTGTCTTTTATTATAGGTGCCCACAAAGAATATTAAGATAAATATGAATTTTCCCATAACTTCCGCTCCTGCTAATTGATGCTCCTGCATCCAGGACACTAAACTCTGAATATTTTTTCCAGTTGGGATTTTTCTCAATTCTTTGTATGTACGGATGTGGAATGTTTCTGCAGGGAGATGGGTATCTGAAATAGGATCTTTCATCAAGATCTTTTGTCATAAGTTCTTTACAACCCAGCTGCACTAAAATGACTATGTAGATGAAGGTCATCATGTCTAGTTGGTGCAGGTCAACATAAAATTTTTCATTGTGAATAATTGGCTAGAAGGTAGAGGCAGGTGGGTTTTTTTCTGAACAGCTCCATCTACTGGCATGATACTTTGATGCAGCTAGAGGAGCCCGATGGCATCTAGAAGAAGAGTATTTGTATATGGGGGAAAAAAATGAATTTACCTGCTTAAAACTTGGTTTTGGCACGCTGTTATGATGATCTTAAAAATACTAACAAATAATCTTTTTCCTTTTTCATTCCAAGATAGTTTATTGTTCTGAAGATGAATGGGCTGGTTGAAATGATGTGAAACATTACTGTATCAGGTAGCGATGGTATGAAGAGGGTGAAATTAGTGATACTTAAATGCAATCTGTCATTAAATTTGGAAACTTTTTTTCATGTGTAGAAGCAATAATGCATTTCTAGAAGTTTAAAGCTCTTGTTTGAGAAAATAGTCAAGAAATTGGTCCCTTGTGTTTTTTCACTTGTGAAATTAATTCTTTAAATTAGGCTGAAAAACAAGCTGAAGCTGAGGAAGCAGCAGCAGTGGCGACGGCAGCAGTGGCGGCAGCAGTGGCAGCAGCAGTGGTGGCAGCAGCTCCTGTGCCAGTGTCTCCAAAAGTAAGCCCCAAAAGAGGAAGACCCTCAGGTAACTTCAAAAATATTTAATTTTTTTTACCACAGAAATACCTTAGTAGAATTGGTCAGGGGGCTGTCTCTTTCCCCTAGCGTATTACAGAGTGTTTTCTCATGCTAAAGGCAGTCTTTGCTAATAGATTGTAATGTGAAAATAACCTCATCTCAGACTGAAGAATTTAGGGCGTAAATGGATTTAAATTCTTATTAATGTTCAGTCCTCTAAATAAGACTCGTTGGTTTTGGGTACAAGTATCACTTTTCGAAAAGCCTTTGTAGAATGTTGCTAAACTATAGATATACAATAAGAGCTCTTCTTGCGTTGTTGCTCCGTAAAGGTTCATATTCATTAAAGATTTATAAAATACTTCAATTGTGTTAGAATAACCGTAAAACACAAGGAAGAGAACTGGGGGGGATGCACAGCCTGTAGGTGGAGCTCAGAGGACAATAAAAACAGAGAGCTGGAGAGACTTGTTTAAAAAGATATTTAAGGCAGTCTCTGTAGAGTGATAGACAAATGAGAAGAAGATATAGCTGCTTTTATTTTAAATGTGTAATTAGAACCATTTGGTGATAATTCTGCAGTGCTTGTTTCTTTCGAAGTAGCAATGATCACTGGAATTTTTGTAGTAAGCTTGCAGATATTCTTGAACTGATCATTAACATTGGAAAACAGTTCTTGCAGCAGTTAAATACATGGTATGAGCATCTAGTCTGGGGAACAAATAATTTATACTTGTCTGTATCTGCTGACAATGTGAAAATAACTTAGAAAGCGCAGCTACAGTTACTAGGGTTAATTACTTTTGCCTCAGAAGGTGTGAGGAAATTGCATACTATTTCTGCTCCACCCCTTTCATTACACGTACTAAATACACATTTTTTCATATTTCTATGTGGTTTTATGTTTACAATTTTTTGTTTGTTTTTACTAACTACTGTCTCTAAGGGGAGGAAAGGATATATGAGAGATGCTTTCATCCACTGTATAAAATGCCTACCATGCTGCCTTTTCTGGTGTTGATATGATGCCTGCATCTCTTTCTTAACCGTGCTCCATGCTAACACCAACAGGAGTTTAAACACTGAGCATTAAGTTTCCTAACCACATGTTCACTGTGGTATCAGACAGGCAGTTCAAGGATGTAAGTGCCTGGAAGTCAGATAAATAATTATCTTATTCCTAACAATACGCTGAATCTGAGGAAATGCAAGGTTTTGCTCTGTACTGTGGTGTGGTGGTAGAACTTCTTGACAGTGGTTTGTTACCAAGAAAAGTGGGGGAAGCCCCATGATACATCTAAAAATACTGGCAAACAGGCTTCACAAATGTGGACACTAAATTACTTCCTTCCATTCTTGAATTTCAGACTTTCTCATTCTTTAATTGCAGACTTGTTCATATTAGTTACGCAACATGTGAAACCAATCCTAACTGCACAGAGTGCAAAACCCACAAGAATTGGTAGTTTTGTGGCTAAAAAACCACCAGAGTTTAATTTACCAATTATCTTAAAAAAAAAAAAAAAAAAAAAAAAAACAAAAAAACAAAA
>JAKFQP010000061.1:4603591-4620306 GCA_023375905.1 Nycticorax nycticorax | reverse complement strand
TTTTAAGTTTTCAAAGAGATGTTGATTAAAGTTTGGTACTCACTTAACACTTGAATTTTTTATAATAGCAAAGTTAGGGTATATATTTTAAGTGTAGCTTCTATCTGTTGAGTAAGAAACTTTCCTCATAGACAAGGAGCAAATGGTGGCTGTGGACTAACCTATTGTTTCCGTATATGTACTAGCTTCTGAAGTAAAGGTTCCAAAACCAAGAGGGAGACCCAAGTTGGTGAAACCACCTTGTCTTTCAGAGAGTGACTCGTGAGTTGTTCTGTTTCTTAATATAAAGCTGCATCATTGTAAACTATGTTGTTCCTTATGCTAAGGTTCATAGTACTGAGTTCCTGACGGAGTTTTGCCCCTTAAGTATTCAGTATGAGTTACTGTTTGCTTTGATGCTGTTATTTGCAGATCAGGTAACTAGTACATAGTAACTCCAGGTAGTACATTTCTGGAACAAGAGGCAGAAGGTATTAACCTTCCTAACTTGCAAAATCTGTGCAAAACTCCTTATATAATTGTATGCTAGGTGAAGAGGAAAAGATACTTAAGAAAAAAGACAAGATCATGCAAAACTAAATACTGATTTTTTTTAAATTTTTTTTTTTTTTACATTTTTGTTTCAAAAATGTGATGGAATTACAACACTATTTGTTACCTAAATTTTGGTTTTAGCTCTTCTGTTCTTATGTCAAGCAAGTCCTTAGTGGTTCTAGTAACTGAAGGAAAAGTAGACCATTAGCATAGTTTCCTATAGATTAGCAGATGCACAGTTTCAGATACGTACACCTTAGGTAAGTATACTTTATAAAATTAGTTTACAGTGTATGCAGTCTTGATCCTGCAGATACATACATGTGTGGAGAACTTCTGAGCATTAACTTTTTGGTTTTGGATCTATTCACATATATTAATGTTAGCTTCATTAGGGCCTACATACTGTAATTTATTTCCTTTTTTGCATAGGTAGTGGGCTATAATTTGAGAAGGAGGCTGAGTAATTTTTGAAGAGTTGTTAAATGAACTGAGAGTGAATTAACTTTGTAACTTTTAATATTCTGGTAAAAAAAAATAATCTATTTCCTGAGTTAGAAGAATGTGATATTTTAAACTCACTGTAGATAATGGGTATGATGCCTAAATACTGTTCATGTTTTAGTGCTATTGAGGAGGAGAAGGCAAAGAAAAAAGGACCAGAAGAAAAGCCCAAAAAGCAAGGGAAAAAAGATGAGGAAAGTCAGAAAGAGGAGGAGAAATCAAAGAAGGAATTTGACAAAAAGGAAGGAAAGAAAGATGCTGAACCAAAAAGGAAAAATGCTGTGAAAGTGGGATCTGCATCAGCTTCTGATTCTGAAGATGATGGAGAAGAACAAGAAGGTGACAAGGTATAATTCTGCTTTCCTGATGCATTTGTTATAGAGGAAAGGAGTATCACTGAAGATCATTCCTGAAGTTAATGCCAGATATTAGTAAAGGTTGGAGCCCTGTGGCTGACTAATACAGATACATAGAATAAAAGTTGCAGAACCTTATTTTGTCAAATAGTTCTTCCAGGAACTTCTTCCGTATTTTCTAACAAGGATTTAAATGTAGCAGTTAATTTGTCAAAAAGCTTTTTCCATCTATGTTCCTCAGAACATGGACTTTTTTTTCCTTGGGTGCATCTGAGAGCACATTTGGCTTGAAACCAAGTTTTTGAAAGGTATAAAGCTGTCCCTAGCCAATCATTTGGAATGTCTTCATTTTTCTGGTGCTTAGGATATTTGCCTTCAATTAGAAAAGGAGAAAGAAAGGGGGAAAGGACTAAAATTCAGAATTTACCAGCATGTGGAGGTCTTGTATTTAGTTCTGCGGAAAGCCAGCTCTTTCACATTGTTCCATGGAGCAGAGTTGCCTGACAGTTATTTAGTGTAGGTAGGTTCACCTGTTTACAGAAACAATGATTTAATAATCTTGCTTTTCAGTAATCTAAGGACTCCTTTTCTCTTTCCAATCCTAAATAAAAACAGAAGAAAAAAGGGGGAAGAAGCTTTCAGGCAGCTCATAGAAGAAACATTGTAAGAGGCCAACATGAAAGAGAAGTAACAGAAAGAAAGCGTAAGCAAGAGGAACAGACAGAATCTGAATCGTGAGTATGTTTTTAACATGCAAAGTCGACAAGTTGTAGGAGTACTTTGAAACTAACAGGAGGAGAAAAAAACTCCAGACTGGTTTGCGCTGTGTTCTATTGTTCTCTTCTCCCACCCTTTTGCCTGTTTTAACTTACTTTTAAGTGGAGAGTAGAGAGCTCCTCTAAACCAGTATGTTCTTTGAACCTAGAAATTAAGTGATGTCAGTCTTTCAGTGACTTAAAATTTCTAGCAGAAGACAGCTGGTGGGTTCTGTTTAGAAGTAACCTAAGAATATCCATGTGAAAAGGGATCAGCATGAAAAACTGTTCAGGACAGGCATATATTTTTCTTTAAGCTTTGGACACATTAGATGGAGAACTAGTAGGACCTATTAATCCATGGTTACGGATTTTTGATCAGGTTGTGGAATGCATAGGGTTACCTGGAAAACATTTCCTTCTCTGTCTGGCAGCTGGAGCACACACCGTCAGACAGAACAAGGAAAAAAGTTAAGAATTATTCTACTCTAGCACTGCAAAGCCAATTGAGTGATACCAAGAGCAGTCTGCATTCGGAAGATAAATTACCACAAATGAATCAAGCATAAGAACGGAGAGATGATCTGCCAGAAACTTGGGGGGGAGGAGGGCAGGGGGGACGGGACGGGACGCGGGACAGTGGAAAGAAATCTGACTTATTCTCAAGAGCTATTCTGCAAATGGGTGAAGAAGCCACTGCCACAAGAGGATGATGTTCCCATCCCCACAGTTGGTGGGAGGGCAGAAGAAAGGGAGAACAAGGTAAAAATGTGGAGAAAAAGGAAGAGGATAACGGTCCCTTCACCCATAACAACAAAATTCTACCTTTTTCACGTTCATTAACAAGAATTGTTTGTTTGTAGTTTTTACCCTCTATCCCTTTCTTCTCCTCTTCCTGTCACTCCTCCTCTGGAAACCTAACATAATTACTCTATTTGCCTCTAGCAAACCTAAGCATTTCCAACTCCAGAGATGCTGAATTGTCCTTAGCATCTTCACAGCTCTTAATGTATCACTGTTCAAATCTGACATACACTGATTGATCTCTGCAATCAAATTGTTATATATTGATTTGGTTATAATAATCAAATCTCCTCTACTTTTAAATAGCTGTCATATTTTATGCATTGGAGGGTAGATAGAGCTTTGTTTCAGTAAGATAAAGGAGTAGCAGTTAATGAATGCATAATGAATTTAATTATAGCTCATGACTAATACCACAAAACTCAATATTGATAAAAAGTAAAAAGACTTCTTTTTGTGCTGCCTGTCTTCAAGTTTTTCTACTAATACACTCAATATAGGCTGATACCTTTTTTTGGCTACTTTACTCATCAGCATAGTTTCCATTTTTTGGTCTTTGTAGGTACTTCATTAATATTTATTTAAGGCTAATAACAGTGCTTTGTACACTGTTCTGTACATCCACAAAGTGTAGCCACTGTTTAAGCGGCATGAGCTTGTGCTGCCAGTTGAAGTAAAATAGCCTTATGTACTTGAAAACTGTTGATTCTGTAACTGGATAGAGTATGAAAGGAACATGGAAGATGATAGACATGCAGGCCTAGATATTTTATGGTTGCATATCATCACGACAGAAAGAAAATAAGTCACAGAATACTTAGTCATGATAGGCCAAAATACACAAATTCTAAAATGAGGCTTTGAAACCCCTCAGAAAGACAACACTGAGGAGTTGCTAAACGGGTTTGTGAAAATAGCATTAATAGCTTCTCTGAATAAAGAGTTCAGAAGCTTGTTTGAAAGACTGCTGCCTGTCTTCATCCTGTAACTGAGATGCAGACAAGTTTTGTTTTGTTCTTCTTGAGTCCAGTTTTATTTTTAGTGATAAAATTAGAGAAAGAGCCAGGAGATTTCAATGAACTTGTAATAAATCTGCTTCCTTTATATCTGTTTGCTTCAAGAACATTTACATTATCACCCATACATTAATGGTCATGTAATGTTAAATAACTTTACTCTTTTTGTCATCATAATAACAATATTTTATTTCTCTGTAAGTTAGTTCCGTAGAATGCCATTTTACAAATTTGTACGTGCAACCAAAGCAAAATACAGTTTAGATATCTATCTTGTTTTAAAAATCCTTTAATTTGCTGTTTGTAGGAAAAACTGTCTGTCAGTATGGAAGATTTATCAGCAGTATCTCAGCTAACTGATTTTTTAAAATTTATTTCAGTCTCTGAAAAACAGGGTTTGGCTGTTCGTGGTTTTTGCATGCTAATGTTTTAATGAGATAATACATCAAAACATTGCATCTCATCTAAAAATTGAGGGAAAAAATGATGAAAAACAGACTTTACAACATTGTAAAAACACTTCAACTTTTTTGATAGGCAGAGTAAAGAAGAAGGCAAGAAAACAGAAGTTAAGAAGATGGAGAAGAAGAGAGGTTAGTTTAAAGAATCTAAACAGTATTTTTGGTCACCTTAAATTATGAACAGAATTACCTGCCTAGATAAGATGATTTACTGCTTAAGGATGGCTTTGGGATCTTGGTCCAAGCTGTTTGATCCATGACTGCTTCCTTCAGATCTGTGAAACAGTGCATTCTTTTTCTTCCATGTTCGTTCTTTCTTCAGTGCATTAGAACAACAGGTCTCTGCTTTTCCCGTTGTCGTGGTTTAACCCCAGCTGGCAACTCAGCACCATGCAGCCGCTCCCTGGGGGCGGGGGAGAGAATCAGAAGAGTAAAAGTGAGAAAACTGGTGGGTTGAGGTAAAGACAGTTTAATAGGGAAAGCAAAAGCTGAGCACACAAGCAAAGCAAAGCAAGGAATTCATTCACCACTTGCCATGGGCAGGCAGGTGCTCAGCCATCCCCAGGAAAGCAGGGCTCCATCACGCATAACAGTGACTTGGGAAGACAGACGCCATCACTCCAGATGTCCCCCCCTTCCTTCTTCTTCCCCCAGCTTATATACTGAGCATGATGTCCTATGGTCTGGAATAGCCCTTTGGCCAGTTGGGGTCAGCTGTCCTGGCTGTGTCCCCTCCCAGCTTCTTGTGCACCTGGCAGAGCTGAGAGCTGAGAAGTCCGTGGCCAGTCTAAGCACTACCCAGCAACAGCTAAAACATCAGTGTGTTACCAACATTCTTCTAGTACTAAATCCAAAACACAGTGCTATACCAGCTACTAGGAAGAAAATTAACTCTGTCCCAGCTGAAACCAGGACACCCATTTTACTGTCACTCGAGCTTTTAAACCTCGATGATCCCTTCTGTTTGTGAGCAAGAAAAAACCCGCTTTTATTCTTTGAACTTAATCACTTGAGTTCTTCCCTTCTATCTTCTCGTAACACAGTAATTTGAGGGACCCCTTGAAAGTACTTAGATACTCCTACCTCTTACTAAGCAAGAGGCTTGTTCTTACTAAGCAAGAGGCTTAGATTCAGATTATTGTGGTCTTGTCTAGTAACCCAGACTTGCAAACTGACCTTCATAGGGATAAGTTGTTCCTTTTTTAGTACTCCCATCTTTAAGGGCAATCCAAACCACTGGCGGCAATTTGTAGTGTAATACAGATCCAGTGGCATGGACTCCAACCAACCCAGTGTTGGCAGGTGGGCAGGAGAAGTATCCAAACCCATCCAAGACGGATTGGGCTTGAAGGAAACTGTTTGCTTGCAGTACTGTTCAGAATACATACCACTTGTGTATGAAAAAAATCCAAACAGGCATTCAGCATGTGAATTAGACGTGGACATGTTTGCTCATCTTGCACACCTGCTAGAGCATGCGAACTGGGAACATTTTATTTGGATGGATTTGGACTGTAACTTGAATCATGTCCAGTTTGCTTAAAACAGCCAGGTGTCCTGTCACTAAAGGTTTTCCAGCTTTGTAGGTCTTAGTATTTATTGAAACCTCCTTTTAACCTGGCCCACAAGTAGAGGGTGACGGCTGCATATTGAAATAGAAAATTATTTTCAGTTTGTACCTCCTTAGGAGAAAACTGTGTAGGCTGCTGATAGTGTCCAGTTTTAAAAAGCTGCATACTTTATTTCTGATAGTAAGCCATGTGGTGTATTTATGTATGCACCTGCATGGTTATCTGGCGTAGAGTGCTTGCCCATATTTTTTCTGCATTCTGTATTTTGTAGATTTGTAGAAAGGTTTCTACAAAAACAAACCCAATGTGATCATCGAATATTCATGCATACTATTTTTAATCTTTAGAAACTTCAATGGATTCTAGGCTTCAAAGGATACATGCAGAAATTAAGAACTCCCTGAAAATTGATAACCTTGTAAGTATTTTTTTTAAAACTGATTTATGTGTCTAATTCCAGTAGGAAATACTTGGCATGCGTGTTTGTTTTTAATATTCTGAGAATGAAGGTATTTTTTTAAGTTTGAAAGATAACTGCTGCTTAAATGAGGTTACTATGGACATTAAAAGATCAATGTCAGCAAGTAAAATTGGTTTTGTTTGAAAATACTTTTATAATAATTAATTACCAGAAACATTGAGACAGCATTCTGTCAAATGAAGCATCTGTGCCAGCTCAGCCTGAGCCATGCAGAAGCACCAGAAGAACCCAATGAGCATAGTAGCAGCAGACTCCCTGGTGCAAGGGATGGAGGCCCCCATCCGCTGACCCCATTCGTTGTTGAGGGAACTCTGCTGCTTGCTGGGGGCTCACATTTGGAACATTACTGACAGATGGTTGAGGCTTGTCTGGCCTTAAGACTACTTATTAACCGCTGCTGGTTTTCTGAGGTGGGCACCAATGGTATGGTCAGGGAGGACCTGCAAAGTATCAAGCATGACAGCGTGACTCTTGAGGGTAATGGTATAGGGACAGAGATGGTAGTCCCTTTCTTGAGGAAAGGGCGTGTGAAGGAATAGATAGGACTGTTAGGAGGTGACAGGATCCACCCAACTAACTGGGGCAGAAGTATTGCTGCCAAGAGGCTGGCCAGCTTGGTTAAAGAGCTTTAAACTAGGAACAGTAGTGGTGGGGAAAGTGAGGAAGTGGTGGGGCAGGATGGCAATCAAATGATGCAGGGTGATGTAAACAGAATTGGCCTTGTAATTCCAACAGAATTCCTCAACAGAGCAGGATTGAAGTGGCATCACCACAAGCATATGAACAGAAATGAGGAAGTGCTGGCAGCACAGCACTGTGAGGAAAGCTTTCATAACCTTTTTGGAAAGTCAGTACAACTGGGTGCCTCTTTGAAGTGTCTGTACGCTAATGCATACAGCATGGGGAACAAACCAGAGGAACTGGACATCTGTCCGCAGTTGCAGGGCTATGGCTTCATTGGCATCGCAAAGATGTGGTGGGATAGTTCATGGGACTGGAGTGTTGCCATCTATGTATACAGGCTCTTGAGGAAAGATGGGTACTGGGAAGAGAAGATGTGGGATAACACTTTATGTGAGAGACCAGTGGGAATGTGTGGAGCTCTGCACTGGGACAGAGCTCAGCCAACTGAGAGCTTACGGGTCAGGATTAGTGGGCAGCCCAATATGGGTGACATCATGAGGATCTCTGCTGCAGATTGCCTGATCAGGCAGCAGTGAAGTGTGAAGTCATTTTAAGGCAGCCGGGGAACACCTCTGGTTCAAAGGCTCTAGTCCTCATTTGGAGGCTTGAACCATCCTGGTATCTGCTGAAGGGACAACATGGAGATTATGCAATAATCTTCTGGAGTGTGATAACTTCCCAACACAGGTTATCAAGCAGCTGACAAGGGAAGACACCCTGTTGGACCTGATTCTTATAAACAGGGAAGATCTGGTAAGGGATGTGAAAGTCACAGGCAACTTTGGCTGGTGGAGTTCAGGATCCTGGGAGGAGGGAGCAGGGCAAAAAGGATCACAGCCCTGGGCTCAGGAGAGCAGACTTTGGTCTCTACAGGGATTGGAAGAATCCCTTGACAGACCATGCTGGAGAGAAGGGACCAGGAGATCTGGCTCACTTTTAGGGATTACCTCCTTATCAAGATTGATCCATCTTGACAAGCAGGAAAATAACCAAATGTGGCAGGAGGTCCTGACTATAGTCAGGACACCGAAAAAGGAAGCATACAGGAAGCAGAAACAGGGACAGTGATTAGGGGGAGGTTCCCAAGGATGGAAAGAAGGCAAATGGCACCCTCATCTTCCAGAAGAAGGGTCTGGGAAACTGCAGGCCAGTCAGCCTTGCATTGATCCCTTGGAAGGTGTTGGAGCAAATCCTCCTAGAAATTGTTCCCAACAGTATGAAAGACACATAAAGTCTCTACGAGTTGTCAGCGTGGCTTAATGAAGAAGAGATCATGCTCAACCAAACTGACATTATTCTGTGAGATGACTGGCTTGGTAAATGAGAGAGAGCAGTTGATGTTAAAGTTTAAAAGGCTTTTGACACCATCTCTCACAACAGTGTCATGGACAAACTGATGAAGTCTGGACTAAGTAAGAGGATAACAAGATGGACTGAAAACTGGCTGAACTGCAGGGCATAGAAGATTCTGATCAGTGGAAGTGAGTCCCACTAAAGGCCAGTCGCTAGTAGTCAATACTGTTAAAACATCATCTTTAATGACTGGGATGATGGGACAGACCACACTGTAGCAAGTTTGCAGGTGACACAAAACTGAAAGGAAAGATTTGATGGGTGTGCTGCCATTCAGGGGGAGTTGGACAGGCTGGATAAATGGCCCAACAGGACCGTAACAAAGTTCAGCAAATGTTCAAGTTTTGCCCCTGAGGAGTAACCCCATGCACCAGCACAGGCTGGAGACTGGCTGGATAGCAGCTTGTTGGAAAGTGCTCTGGGGGTGCTGGTGGACACCAAGCTCACCATGAGCCAGTAGTGTGCTCTTGTGGCAAAGGTGGCCAACAGCATCCCAAGCTGCAGTAGAGAGAGAGGTGCCAAAACACAGAAGAAGGCGATGACTGCCCTCTACTTTGCACTGGTGAGACACTGGATCCTACTTCGGGCTTCCAAGTACAATCAAGACATGGATGTACTGTAGGGAGCCCAGTAAAGGGGCACAAAGATGAATTACGGGCTTGGAGCATCTGTCAGAGAAGGAAAGGCGGAGAGCGCTGGGAGCGTTCAGCTTGGAGAAGAGAAGGCTGAGAGGAGGATGTACTCCATGTGTGGAAAGATGACAGGCAGGCTCTTCTCGATGAAAGGACAAGAGGCAACAAACACTGATGTCAAATACTCCTTAAACGTAAGAAGTTGTTCTTTTACAGTGAGGCTTGTCAAGCACTCACTTATGTTCATCTAAGGTGTTACACCTTGGAGTCCACTGTTAAGCTTGGGCAATGAAAACAGGGAAGGACTAGAGCTGTATCCTTTTTTTTAAGCCTATTTAATTCCTATGCCTCTGGTGCTTTAGAAGAATACTACCAGGTTTTCTGGATTCAGGGTTATGTGTGCTTTTGTTGCTTTTAGTTTTTTTTCTCTAACTGAAACCTCAAATCATGAGACCAGACCAGAAGGTACTTTAAAAGTCTTTAGTATTTGAAGTCCCAGAGGGGATGCAAATCTTCAGAAGTCTGTTTCCATTTATACAGCTGAAAAAGCAAGTAAAAGGCTTTGTTCTATCTCTGCCTTTATGTACTGCTGAAAACAAGAAAATTCTCACTACCACTGTTAGCTGGCCAAGGAGATACAAGAGTGGCATCAGTCTGAGGACTTTCTCTAACTGATTCCTTGGCCTTCTCAAGATACCATTGCACGGATGGTGCTGAAAGGGATTCAGCCTTTCAGTTTAGTACCTTCGTTTTCTGAGCACTGTTTGTACAATGAGGAAATGAGTGTCAGTGAAGAAGTACAGTAGCATGAGAAGCAGCAAGCTGCTCCAAGTCGGGAACTCGGTGTTGTGTTGGGTGTCAGAGGCAAAGTTCTGGTAGTGGGGGCAGAGGGCTGCCCCATGCTGGACACCGCCGCTGCCACCCGGCTCCATTGGACCCACGGCAGGGCATAGCTGAGCCCCGCAGCCAAGCTGGCGGCCCCTCTGTGAAAACTTACTTAAGAAAGGGCAAAACACACTGGACAGAGGGAGGAGGAGGAGGAGGAGGGGAAAGAGTGAGAAACAGCAGGGAGAACACTAAGGTCAGAGAAGAAGGGAGGAGGTGCTCCACCTTGCTGGAGCCTGTGGAGGAGACCATGAAGGAGCAGATGTTTGCACTGCAGCCTGTGGAGAGCCCATGCTGGAGGTTTCTCCTGAAAGGCTGCAGCCTGTGGGGAGAGCCCAGGCTGGAGCTGAGGAGAATGTGAGGGGGAAGGATTTGCAGAGAGGAACTGTGATGTACTGACCCATCTAGGGATGGGCTGGGGGGTGTCTGGAGTGAAGCTGAGCATGGGAGAGGGGGGAAGGGAAGGTGTTGATCTAACATTTGTCTTTGTTTCTCACGACCCATATCTATTTTAATTGGTAATAAATTAATTTTCCCTAAGTAGAGCCTGGTTTGCCCACGACAGTAACTGGTAAGCAGTCTCCCTGCCTTTATCTTGACCCATGAGCTTCTCATCCTATTTTCTCTCCCTGCCCTGAGGAGAGGTGAGTGGCTGGCTGCTGGCCGAGGCTAACCCACCACAGTGTTAAATACAAAACATTCATTCCCAGTGTGGTTTAGTCTTAAATTATTCAAGTCTATGCCAATACTTTGTTTCAAAAAAAAAAAAAAATTAGAAAGCCTTTACTTCACAACATAATGGTCTGGCTTAAATAAATCACTCTGTCCTGAGCCAGGTAGTAAATTCCCATAAAATAATAAGTAAAAAGCAAAACCGGAACACCCCCAAAACCCCACCAAACCTCTGATTCAGAGGTGTAATGGAGCAGGTATCTTGTAGTACTGGAAAGAACATTGGTTGTAGAGCTACAGCAAGGACACTTAGTTTATCATAACTGTATTTGTCAAGTGGATAAGAATTCTGCTGAACATAGTCCAGATATGTTTGTTTGGGGTTTTTACTAGTAATTTCCTTTGAGAACAGGAGCCATAACATTATACAAGATGCAGAATATTACGACCTGTACTGGAAATGAATCCTGTTAGTTCTAAATAGGAATTAAGCAAGAGTAGCTGAAGATAAGGAAATTGAGGACTAAGTATTAACAGGAAGAAGACTTTAGTACAGCGGTTCTTTGAAATGGATCAGAAGCTCACATCATTACTTCCAGGTGTCTTGCATTGTGTGCCATGTGCCAGACTTTTAACTGAAAAATCTATGAAGATACAGTTCTGTATATTTGGGAAAAAACATGTATGGAAAAGGCTGATCATGGAGAACAGCTTCAAGCACAGAAGTACTAGAATGGTGAAAGCAGCATAAAGCTTGAGTTTGTGTTTTGAAAATACAAGATTATTTTTTAAAATTTTAAGATATATAAATAGTATCTGCCTTTTCTTATGGAAGTAGCTGAAAGGCAACTGATGGTATTCTTTATTTGCAAGTTTGTATAAATTGTTCTAAAATTAAGTACATAGTCAAATTAAGGATATTATAGGGAGGTATCACTGAGCATGGAAATGAATTTAATATGGCTAATTAAGGATTACTAACATGTAAGTTAAGTCTTCAAACTAATTTCTTGTGTATATGCAGGATGTGAACAGGTGTATTGAGGCTCTCGATGAGCTCGCATCCCTTCAAGTCACAATGCAACAAGCTCAGAAACACACAGAGATGATTCTGACTCTGAAGAAGGTGAGATCTGAAATGTCAATCAAAGTAACTTGTGTGTTTTCTTAAATTGATGTCAGCGTTGTTTACTACTGGAGTACTATGTCCAGTTCTGGTTCCCACCATTGAAGAACAATGCAGACAGACCGGTGAGGGTCCGAAGGAGGGCCATGGAGATCATCAAAGGGCCAGAGAACCTGCCCTATAAGGAAAAACTGAAGGGGTTAGGTGTCTTCCTGGAGAAGTCTCAGGGGTTACTTCATCACAGTACTCCAGCACTTAAAAGGGCTGCTACAAAGAGGATGGAAACTCTCCCTTCACAAGGAGCCATGTGGAGAAGACAAGGGGCAGTGGCTACAAGTTGCACTGGGGGAGGTTTTGTCTCGGTATAAAAAAGAAACTTATTAACAGCGAGGAAAACAATTCACTGGAACAACTGCAAAGGGATGTGTTAAGAGTCCCCATCACTGGAGGTTTTCAGGACGTGATGGGACAGGGTGCTTGGTAATCTCATCCAGGCTCCCTTTCTCATGAAGGGTTGGACCCAGATGATCTTTCAAGGTCCCTTCCAATCTGGGCTGTTCTAGATTCTGTGGTACTTCAGGGAGTGTCAAAGTCTATGATGTCATCTGAGGTTAAATTAAAAATTTAATCTAGTAAGTGATGGAATCACATAGGTATTTAAATACCTATGTGGAGCTCATTGGTTTGTTACTTTGATTTCAGATAAGGAAATTCAAAGTTAGCCAAGTTATCATGGAGAAATCTACAATGCTGTATAACAAGTTCAAGACCATGTTTCTGGTTGGGGAAGGAGATTCTGTTCTTTCCCAAGTACTAAATAAATCACTGGCTGAGCAGAAGCAGCACGAGGAAGCCAACAAAACCAAAGAACAGTGGAAGAAAGGAACAAACAAAAAAGTGGAAAAAGAAAAGGACCAAGCAGGTAAGTCACTGTGGTTTTTAGTTTCTTATCATATAAAAGACCTAGTCTGCATCAATTTCTCAGCTAGCTTCAAAAAATCCTTGATGTAGGAATTCTATCCATCTATTAAACCTTTAATATGTCTGAAATAGCCAAGGATAATACTGCTATAACTACGTTTCAAGTTTAGGGGTATAATGTTTTCTGTGGCTATTTTATTGCCTGAAGGGAAGGGCTTTTGCAAGAACTGAATTTAGCATTTCTTACTTCTCTGTAAATTTCCTAACTTTATTACCTTATGGAATAAAAAAAAAAAATTAAACGATAGGTAGTATAACGTACTACCTTCTGTTCCTTAAGTTGCCTTGTGGTGCCTGAATTTCCACCTATGCTTTAACTGCTTAATTTCCTTCACTAGCCTATTCCTATATCATGCGTGCTACTATGTGTAGCAGCAGCTCTTAACCACTTCGGTGGTACCAACTTCAGTCATTCAGTCTAACAGTAAAGAAACAATTGTCATTTAGGGGAGAAAAGGCCTTTATGCAGTACTATTCCAGATAAATCATGAGTGCTTGTACAGGTACAGCATTATATTGAAAGCTTTCCACAGTAAGCATGCTCTACAATAACTTAGGTCAGTTATTAACAAAAAAAGAAATGTAGTACAATAAATACGTGTGGTTTTAAATAGAGGAACAAAATGAGACAGACACTGGAAAGCTGTTCTGCAAATTAATTTAAATCCTTGAAGATGCAGGAGTTCTAGCCACCTGTTAAAATTATTTAGACCTCTGATCTCCACAGCCGCTGCAGAGAAATCATATTTACTCTGAATTCAAATCCTGCGAGCAAAACTTTCTGAAAACTGCAAGTTACACCACCTGGATCTGGAATAAACAAGTTACTGTAACTGAGGTGACTGAGGATGCCAAGGATTCAGAGTACCTGTAGTTGAAATGCTGCTGTATCTGTAACTGCTAAGAAAGCAAGGATAGTCACAAAATCCAGCCATTTTATGGGAAGAGTAGTAGGTATGATGTAGTAGAGGCTCCACACAGATCTTTCCCCAATCCAGTGATCAGCACAGCTAGTATTTTAACAAAGAATCTAAACTGAAAGCTTCTTACACATGGAATAGTCTGATGAGCGGAGCTAATCCAGGTAAGGTTCATGTGAGTCTTCAACAGAACACACTGAAATACCATATTGTTGTCAAATGGAGAACAGTAAGAAGTTTTATCAGAGTAGGGGGATACTTTGTGAAAGCTGATTTTTCTTTATTTGCTACAAGAGAAATTCTGGTTCCTTAAATTCATACTTCTGGCCTCTTAAAAATTGAACTGCTGAACTCTTACTATCTTTACGAAGCACAGCAATTAACAGCAGTTTGTACTTCAGTTGAAGTGCAACTTCAGACTATTTTGTAACAAGGGATTATAGCATTCATTGTTTCATTGAGTTCTTCCCATGGCATTCAAGTTCAGAACTAGATTCTGAGCAAGTCTAAACTAAAATTCCGTCTTAAAATAGTCTTGTCTGCTTCTGAGCATCTCTTGGCCTGTAAGCATTCTGATGAGTAATGTCTTGGGGTTTTTTTTTTTCTTGCTGTAGTACAGTAGTTTAATAGGGTTTGGGTTTTTTGGTTTTGTAAACTTGTAACTTCAAAGAAAAGACTGTTAATTCTGTCTTGAAGTGACACTCCTCAACAATTCACTCAAAATTCACTGGCTTGTAATACCAGAGCAAATCCTGTATTCATCACAGAAATTTTAAAGAGGTTATGTATTCCTGCCTTGACTTCACTAAATACAGCTTCTACATAGTGCTTTGTTTTCCTGCTTGGCAATGGCATGCTATAACTAAACATTTTTGCTCTTTTTATATATACTGTTTGTCATAATTTTAATTACATACACATTTGTTAAGGGTTGAGAGTAAACAAGAATCTGTGGAACTAATAACCTCCAGTTAAAGTGTCAGAAATCCCCCAAATTGTCTGACCAGCTTAGAGTGGTAAACAGAATTTACTGCTGAAGTATACTCTCTCACTGCTCAGAATATAAGTGAGCATTAGTCCTATTACCTGTAGCCTAGCAAGTGCAAGAACAATTCAAAATCTCACTAAACATATACACTGTTCGTTTCCCATTGTTAAAATTATGGGATGAGGCTCATTGCATGGTATTTTCAGAAGCTGAAGCCATATCAGTTACCGCTTTTTGTATTGTTTCAGCTGCTGGGTATCAAGGTGAGGGGAAAACATTTCTAGTGTTTGAGTTAATGAAGGTAAAGAAGTCATCCGGGGCTTTTTATAGCACAGTTTTGCTGCCTGCTGTACTGTTTTCTTTCCCTGCCCTTTCATTTTAAAGGTTCAAAGGTTCTGAATGGAGGGTCTGAAGCTCAAGATACCAACCAGTCGCAACACAATGGAGAGAACACCGAGGAAAAGAAAGAGAAGCATGAAGTTGGCAGTAAGAAAAAGTGAGTTCATAACCTTACTGAACTAAGGAACTGTTCCGCTCTAGCAAAAGGGATGTAAATAGGACCGCAGTAGATTGAAGTTACTTAACAATGTGGAGGTACTATGTTCTTTACAGAGTTTTCCCTCAACATCGGGGAATGATAATAGCATGTGAATCTTCTGTTAAAAGTTGAATAAACATATTAAAAGTTACTTCACTCACTGCTGTGGTGGAGACTAAGAAAAAAAATTATGGGATGTCCTGCTAGGAGAAAATCAACATGTGGTGAGACAGGGCAAAGTGCAAGCTTTCTCCTATGTTTTAGACTACTTGGTGCTATTGAGTTGGAAGCAAAGGAAGCCAGAACCATCTCTTACAGAAACTTAATGGGATTTATAAAGTTTTTGGTGAAATCGTGTTCTAATCAGTAGCCAAGCCACTTTAACTGGTGTTCTACAGTATAGCTATAGAGTTGCCCAAATGCAGGTAAGCTGCAGGCTAGAATGTAGACCTGTGAAATTTCAGAACTCTCAGTGAGTTAGAGGTTGATGCGTTCATTACCTTTTCCAAACAAGAAGCCATAAGACTGCTTGAATTTGTCAGGGGGTAAGTATTTAAACCTTAGCCTCACTGAAAAATGCTGTTTTCTAAAGAACAGCAAGGAGTGAATCTCCTGTAGAATATGAGAAGTACTTAATAGAATTTAGTAAACAATGAGGAAAAGGCCTAGAATTATCCTTGAGCGGAATTGTTTTGTTGAAGTACCACTCTGTTTTCTCTGAGCGCTTCTGCACCTTGTGCTCAGGCATTCTTTTAGTCCAGCAGTAGGTGTTGAAGCAAACTTCCCTTTCATCACTGTCCTCATGTAGGCCAGGGGAAACTGCAGTTGCTTGGCCTTTTCTTGGCTGTCCGCCAGGTCAAAACTGTACGATGAGTGGAATATTGGCCATTATTTACAATAAGGTAAACTTAGAGCAAAACCAAAAAAAGCCTTAAGATGAACATGAATTTGTTATTTGCTGAGAGGTAGCCTCAGAACCACTGGCTCCTGATTACACAGCTTTCAGAAGCGACATTTGGGAGTTTGCAGCCAGAGATGCCCATTACTCGTTTGGTCTGAACAAGCAGCGCGTTACAGGAATACAGCAAAGGCGCAAGCGTGCGTTCCTAACACCGGTTACACAGCTCAGCACACTGCTTAAAGAGGTGATTTCCCCCACCCCCACCCCCACCCATGGCCAGCTCCTTTCCTTGTTCTGGCAGAACATGCCAACACTTGGATTTTTGAGTGACAGAGACAGTCTCAGACAGATTTCTCTTTATATTTGTGATTAAATATTTGGGTGCATGCATGACACCTCAGTGGATATTGGCCAAAAGAAGCTCAAGGCAGATACTTGTCATGGTTTAACCCCGGCCGGCAACTCAGCACCATGCAGCCGCTCGCTCACTCCCCCCACAATGGGATGGGGGAGAGAATCAGAAGAGTAAAAGTGAGAAAACTCATGGGTTGAG
>JAKFQP010000061.1:4547921-4601624 GCA_023375905.1 Nycticorax nycticorax | reverse complement strand
CACGTTCATCACCACCACCTTGGCTTGACACTTGGGGCAGTCGGCCTGACGGAGACGACAGTGTGCCGGCATCGCTGCCCGCTTACGTTCTCCAGGCTTCATCTGCTGCATCACTTACTCCAAACTGTACAGGTTCATCCATAATAAGTCTTGTTCTCCATGTTTTTATGCGGTCATTAATGTTGCTTTGTTTTGTTTCTAGGACATGTGGTGAAGAGCGAGAGCTTGAAAAGCCAGGAAAAGATTCTGCCTTTGAAAGCAAATGACCCCACTGGAGTCTCTTTTTTTTTTTTTTTTTTTTAAAGAATATTGTTAAGTTTTGCATTTGAATTCTATAGACTGCTGAAAGTTTTAAATAATTTTATAAGCATAGTATTTTAAAGTTAAATTTTGTGGAATAAAAGCCCCTTTAATCTTGGTTTAAAAGTATTTAAACACTTTTGCCAATAGTTTTGTCCAGTATTAACAGGTAACACATTTCAAAAGATGAAAATTCCAGTTAGAAAACGAATGCTTACATGTTACAGGACTTAGAGTTGTAGTATATTTTTATCTGACTACTGTATGTTTGTCTAGCTAATAGCAGGAAAAAGTGTAAATACTTTTAACTGCCCGATTGCTTTGTTTGTATAAAACCTCCTCTCTTCCTATGATACTGACCTCTGTTTGTGCATCGTTTTTCAGCCCTTGTTGGGATGTCTTTTCACTGTGTTTTGTAGGAGTTGGAAGCAGCGTTTTTATAGCTGTTAAAATGTTAATGTACGAGTTATACTTAATCACTTTTTTTAAACAAGTTTAGTTCTGTTCTTGCAAAACTCATTGTGCCAATTTACTGCAATGTGACTTTACGGTATGCTTTGGTATAATAAGTATACTAGAAAGAAATCTGTTGTTTTCACTGAACCTGTTGATGCACACTGGTTGGAAAACGCTGTCTTGAACAATTTATGGAATTAAAGAATTTAAATGGATGAAGGGTGACTGGTCCTTAATACTAACTTGTATAGGCTAAAACATTCACAGGAACGATGAGTGTCCGGTTTCAGTGCTATCTCAATTTTATTGCCTTGGCATTAATCTGGGGATTTCTAACTTGAATTTTACCAGAAACACTGGCACCATATTTTAAGGAAAAGTCCTAAAGGCACAAAAGGAAATGGAACAGGTACAAGCAAGCCTCTCTGAAAATTGTTTCTCAAAACACACCCTTTGCCTAACATCAGAACTAGGAACAACTTTTATGCAGCTGGCTTCCTCACCAGCCAGGTGAGAGTTTAATGGTTCTAAGAATCTTGTCAGGGGATGTCAGGGAAGGCAACTGTGTCCCTGCTGTACGTATTGCCTTGTACGGTGTTGCTGTCAAGGCAGGAACAGACAAATGCGGTTACAGCCTCGTGGAGACCTGTACTGCCAATGCTTTAACTCACACCATTCAAGAAAGAAGAGTTTTCAGTATGGCAGTGTGATCAGAACAGTGTGCTATCAAATACTGAAAAGTCAAATTATTTCTTATTTGCAAGCCCTGTGAACTGCTGCCACGGCTCCTTCAAGTCAGCCCACCTGGGTTTTTTTGTTGTTCTTATGTTCTTACCCAGGGTCGTACGGAGAAAAGGGATTTCTGCTCATGCACAGGAGGTGGCGTAGCGCTTTTTCCCCGTTTCATGTTCAGCAGCTTGGTACAACCTTGCAGTTCTGCTCTCACAGTAGTGCTAAGCAGCCAGATCATCACTCATCAGAGACAGCAACGCCAGCGCTCCATACGTCATGGCCAGGTGAAGGCCGAGCAACTTCAGCGCTGCTTTCGGACGTCCCCCTTCTCCAGAATCCGGAGAGGGACAGATTTGTCTTCGCTAATGCTTTTTTCCCACTGAAGTTGTGCACTATGATGCAGTGCACTCCACCTTATGCTCTGTCTCCTAATTCTGAAGAGATAAAAACTTTTTTCCCTAGCATGACCTTTTTGGTGCTTTTTTTTTTTTCCCCTTCTTCCTAACAGACTAGAATAGTAAGCCACGTAATAGTCTGAGGATCATAGCCCTAATCTCCCCTTCTCTTCTCTCGCACAGTTTAAGTAACAACAAAAAAATCCTCACTAGTGACCAGAGACACAGAAAAAAGCTTGAAAATCCTGGAATCATAACTCGCATCTGCTACTCACTGCACGTGCAGTATCATGCTTATTGGGTTCAAAACTGCTATTTAGTCATCTCTGCTAGTTCACACTCGTCGGCTGGTTGGGGTTTTTTATGTAACTTTGCCAGAACCCATCACAGTGAATTCCCCACCCCCCAGCCCCCCTTGCTAAATGTGCCACTCCTTCGGTGGCCACGTGTGCAATGCGCAGTCACTACACCCAAGCTGTGGCTAATGCCTGTTGCAAGTGGTTTGACCAACTTTTACCTGTGCATTTACACAGCGGTACACCTAGACGATGTTCACTGCTTCCTTCTATAGGCTGCCCTTAACCAGAACCCATTACGTTTATCATTGGTCCCAATAATCTGTAAACGAGCTGTAAAGCTAAGGTGAGGCGGGACGATAGGCAACGTAGGCAAGCCAACGGAAGGGCGTTTACTTCAACGTTCAACACCACCACTCGCCAGCAGCTGAATTTATGGAGCCTGTTCTGCTGCATCTCTGCAGCAGGTGGCTTCATACTAGAACACGCTGCGTGCTTCCTAAAGACCTCTTCACTGTACTGAGTACTTCTCAGTTTGACAGACGCAAGGGTATTTTTTATCATTCCGTACTACACTACCATTTAGGTCAACAGCAGGCACGTGCTATGCATCTGTACCGATCTCAAAACCACGATTGGTGCATACGTACAAAACGGTACTGCTTCCACTCTGCCTTCCTGCCTGGGAAATCTCTCTTCTCTCTCCATCGAAGGGGGAAGGAGACATGCTGGGTGCCTGGGGGAAGGCCTCGTGCTGCTGCCCCGAGCTGCGCACTCGCCAGCGACCTGCTGCACAAACCCCAGCCGCACTCAGTTAAGCAGCATTTGGTAGTAACACACTGGCCGCTGCGGGAAATTGACGTATCAAGATACAGGCATTTAGAAAGGTTAATGGTTAGATATTGGAGCCTGTATTTACAAAGCAGAATCCACTTACGTGATTACTGGAAGTTAAAACTTGGCATGGAAGGCCATTCTCATTCGCAGCAATATAGCTGGGGTTTTGAATGCGGCAATCTCCTCCCACACAAAGGTAGAAACATGCATGCAGTTACAAAACTAAATGCTGAAACTGCTTGCACAGCTTTTCATGTGCATCATGGGTGTCTTATTTGTGTAATGAAATGGAAGCTGTTGATATAAACCAAAACTGAACAGCCGGTGTTATCGATGGCCACGGCAGCTCCCGGTGGGAAGCCGTCCTCAGTTATCGTCACGTTTGGCCCCCCCAGAGCCCGAGTTCCGGCAGTCCCTGGCATTTCACCACAGGCTGCTGTGCCAGGGAGAGACGAGCCCAGCCATGCAGCGGGATCGTCGGTCAGCAGCAAGTCTCGTCCAGCTTCCAAACACGGGTAGTTACCGCACACTGGAATTGGCCTACTTCTACATACAGCTAACCGCAAGATGTATTTTATTGCCTTAGGAAACTAAAGCGCCTCCACTTTCACCCTTAAAAGTGTTTCTGTAAAGATGCTAATGCAAAATCAATGGGAATTTTCACCTGGGTGCTTCCCGATTTTGACTATTCCTTTGTATCAAACCCCCTTTAACCAAAAAAGAGGTACTGCGTATCCAGCAAGTGTGCCAAATCCACCTTGTTTTCACACGAGTGTCAATGAGCTGATGCATGTCTGTCCGTCACAACTGTTTTGGAGATAACGGGTCAGCCATGCCACCACCTCAAAGGGTTGAGATGGAGGCAGAGGTGCAGCTCCTGATTGCAGCCAAGAGTCACTGAAGTCATGCTCTGTCCATTCAGCTGCTTGGGCTCCCACTGCCTGAATTTACTGCCCATTTACAAACCAGTAGTAACTGAAATTCACCGAATCTCACCAAGCACAGGAACAGTCATCTCACCTTCCAAGACGCTGGAGTGTCCCTGAGCCGTGCCTCTTGAAAGACACAAATATACTTCTGAGCGTTGAGAACTGACCAGGCAGTCAAACTTCAGTCCCCCAAGGAAAGAGGCCAATTCTTTTTGCAGAAAGGAAACAACCCACAGTTAACGCACAAAATTTAAAGCAGAGTTAGCTTTGACAGTAGCATCCCTTCTTCTGGAGTCACGTTTACTACAGCTTACAATATTGCATGGCCCTGCTGAGCTGCTCTCCATTCCCGTGCCCGGGGGGTGTTGCGGTAATGCTGCCCTAGCTAGCAGCAGAAAGTGACGCTGTACGCATCGAGTTTTGCTTTGGAGCTTCACATTGATGGTGAAATCAGAGGGGCCTCTCCTCTTCCTCAACACAAGAAATGGCGTTCTGCAGTGCCGTCTTGCCTGCGAGGCAAAAGCTTTCATCAGGGAGAGAATCTCCAAGACTGTTTGGAAGTTCGAAATCAATAAAGGCTCACCCTGCTTAATCACTAGGTGTTTTCAAAAGATCAAAGCAAAAAGCCCACCACAGATTCAGGTTAATGCTTTTTAGCTCCAACAGACTCAACCACAGTTTTTAATACTCCAGCCTTTTCGCTTCCCCCGGGTAAGTACAGACACACAAGCCTTCACATGTCAGCAGGCAGGGCCCTTAAATTTTCAGCTAAATAAAACATCTCCAAGTTCCATACCCTTATATCCAGTTTATCATAACAAGGGATTTATAAGAACTAATTGCTGATTGTCCTCCTTCAAAAAAAAAACAAAAATAAAAGAAGGAAAAGATATAAATACCAAACAGACAGGCAAAGCATTATTAAAAAACTTACTTTCTCATTTTTTATCATGAAGTAATAAACCTACTCAGGATTTTTGGTCACTGAAACACTAACAGCATTTAACAAGTAGCAAAAACCCAAATATCCAGTTGGTGTCATAGAAATTAAATGACGAATGGGCAGCTGGGTGCAAGGCTGGGTTTCACTCAGAGGACTCATTCAGAAAGACACATTAAATCATTACCAGACCCAGCTGTCCTGACAGCTCCGGGGAAGTACTGCATCTTTTAAAAATTTGTGTTATCATAATCTTTTTGTCCCATTTGTCATTTAAGATGAATCACTCAATATGATACAGGACCAGAACAAACAGCAGCTTCTAATACGAGTTCTTCTCTGTTTTGTGGTTAAGCACGGGATGCACCCAACTCCCACACCCAGATCGTGTCCAGCTTCGCTTTGCCTTGTTGGAAGTATGCGACTGGCCCTCGCAAAATTTCTTAACCTGCAAGGGACAGCAGTTTTGAAATATACCCGACCGTACCTTTTTACTGGAAAGCAGGTAAATGGATTGGGTGGAAGATAGCATACTGAGGCAGAATTAGTTTAATTAAAGAATAAATTCACATTTTGGCCACTCCCTTCTCCCTACTGCTGAGGAAAGGAAAAAAAAAACCCCAACAAACCACACACACACACAAAGCCCACTGATTGCCACCTCAGAATTCAGCATAAGGAACAGTCAAACAAATAAACAATATCCTCAGAAATTATGCCACGTGTCTATGCGACCTCAGTTCCCAGGCTGAGGAGGACTGGAAAGCCCGTATAGTACCAGCTGAAAGAGGAGGAGGTTGGAGGAAGATGAAGAGCAGCAGCTTATGCAGCAAATACAGAAGCTGTGACCAGGGCTGTATTGCGGGGACCTTTGAAGCAGGGGTGACAGCAGGGCAGGGCGGTCCAGCCCGCCCGGTTCATCAGCTGCTGACTGTTGCGATGGGCAGAGCACTCCCTCCTCTGCAGATTCCTGAGGGGTGAGAGAACCACCACCTCCTTCTGCCTGGTTACAAGTCCTCGGTTCACTACTCTGTTTTCAAAATACAACAGCTGGCTGACTTACAAACCTCACAAAAAAAAAATCACCTTTTTTTTCTTTTGGCCTAAAAAAAGCAGAGATTTATATTCACATGACCTGATACACCAGTGGAAAGCAGTCGGATATGTGAGCGATGAATGGAGTCCTGCAAACGCTTAAGACTCTCCTGTTTCAAGACATCTAACGGAATCAAGTAAGTGCTTGCAGAATTTGTGGCTGCAGGACCTGAATAGAATCCAATTTGTCAAATACATTTCTATATGCAGGTTATCAGAGTCAGCTGTCTTTTACACCAACCAGAACTAGGCTTTTTTTGAGAACCAGATGAAGCTTTCAAAAGAAAAGCAGTTAGCGCCACGAGCTTTCATAAACAGGAAAGATCTCCACTACAATCCTTTGAATTCCAGATGACTTTGAAAAGCAAGGCACTGGATAAGTATGTTCTGTTTTGGCAAGCAGAGTTTCAACTTAACATCAGACCAGCAAGTGCAAATTGGTCACTTTTTAATAAAACCCAACAATACTTAGAATAACGAAATGATACTAAAAAAAGAAGCGCGCAATGAACATCCCACTGCAGGAAGAGTTAAAACCATGTGCACTGTAAACAGTTAGCAGAGTCATTTGAAAGGCAGGCTACAATTCAGTCACCAGTGAAATGTAGTTTGCTCTGCACAGAATGAGTCCTTGGAGTCAGAACACAAGGACAGCCGAGGCTCACAGGTGCAAGCAACCCCCATTTGCAGGAAAGGCCTCAGACCTTGACAAGCACTCTGAGCTTCTCTCTCAGAAACTGTTCCTCCCCATGAATTCAGTGCTACCCACCCTTGTTCAGAGATGACAGTTGCCAGAGTTTTCAAGGTAAAATGCCCAACGACCATCTTCTCAGGCTTTGAGGTTAACACAGCCTTGGATGCACAGAACTTCTTAAAATCATGGCTGTTTTTGCAAGGTATCCTCTCTTTAAACATCCATATTTTCAGAGTCCATAGTCTCCAAATTGCCGTATTGTTGTCAAAGTGTATTAAAAAATATAACCAATTCAAATAAAGTAGATGTCTGAGCACATTTTTCCATGCTAACTTATCTTTTAAAATCACACCTACTCATAGAAATACACCGGAAAGACCTCAAGTGTAAAGGGCTCCTTGCACCTCAGGGGAGAGGATTAAAAGCCTAGCCCAAAACCCAGCAGTACGCTCAAAACTCAAGCTGTTTGGTGGTTTTAACAGCCAGAGCAACAGATTCACCCATGTAGTTCACTGAATTCATTCCAGCTCATGTCAGTCTCAGTTGAAAATCCCAGGATCGACGTAAGGATACGCAAGAAACTCCCCCAGTTTATTGCCTTCCACATCATAATGGAGCATCCGAAAACAAGCATCACAGAAAAAACAAGGATCCTCTGGTGCCAGACTGTCTTTGTTGGTTACCCACCTGCAGGTTACAAAAGACAAGTGTTTTCCATGTGAGTCCAACACATTTGTGACAAACATCTCAGCATTTTACTCAGAGTTGGGAATGGCAGTAAGCAAACATTTGTAATAACATTACGCTGACCAGGTACTACCGATACTGCCCATCTCCTACCCCAGGAACACAGCTCTTTTCCAAACTCCACACCCGTTCAGTGTCAATCCCAGCTGCTACCTTACACTGCTACAGCAGCATTTCCTGAGGTACTCCTCACACCTGTGTAGCTGGTACATAGCCAAAAAAAATAAAAAATTAACAGGAATCATGCTATGGCCATCTAAGCCATGAAAGATGTTTTCCCTTAAGGTAGGAAACTGTAATACAGAGCAGACACGTGACTGACCCAAACTACTCTTGAGTAATAACCAAATCCATTTACAAGTCTAAAAGAAGGGCTGGATGATGCAGACAAGACAAGGAGAGGATTGCTGCTGCACGCTCCAGCAAGCATCGAAGTTAACACGAACACAGCTGCCAGCACAAGGAGGGCCTGCCGTGTCACCAAGCAATTAATTTATGGCAGCACTCAGAGGCCATGACAGCTCAAGGCCTCTAGCGATTAAAGATGCTATCTGCACAGATTAGAACATGCAGGACAGCCAGCCAAAGCAGCTCTGCTATCCATGGTTTAGCATCTCCCCACTTAAGCTTAGTGCTTAATCCTGGTTTTAATTTAATGCATTTACATCACCTCTGGTAATGCCCTCCCCATCCCATCTTTCCCCCATATTGACCCTTTGGCTCCACCTCCCCTTATGGCCAAAAGCCTCACAGATTACAACTACTTGCAAAGGCATCCTCAGGGCTCTCCTAGGAACACCAGGATGGGCTCCCACCATGGGGGGAATTGGCTCTTTGCCTGATGCCAGGGAAGTCTAAGGCCAAACAGGCAAGATAACAAGGACACAGCCGCTTTGTCAAACTGAGGCTGAGAGTGTAAGCTGCCCTGGGGGGGGAAAAAGAGCAGCGAGTGGTTTTGTATATAAATCATGCAGACCTATAAAATCAGGGAGCCTAGCCTAGTCTGTAGAACCCCTATAGAGAAATTTCTGCTGTGTCTATTGAAATGCTTTCTCATGTCTAAGTAAACAGCACTAAAGTGTACAAAGAGCACCAAATTAGAATTCTGCTCTCTTAATGCAGAAAACCTGTGCATCACAAAAAGTTCCTTCAAGTGCAGCTGCACAGCTCAAGAGTTTTCAGGTAGGGGTTAGGAGTTTACCTGTGGGGAAAGCTATGTGCCCTTTTAAAAATCTCTGGATTTTACTATGTTAAAGTTGGATAGATCCAAACTTCCCTCTACTTAGGTGCTAGATTTCATGAAAGCTCTGTACACCTTCTGCCAAATTAATTTGAATCACATGTCATGTCATGGGGGAAAAATGCAGCATTTTCCCCCAAAAGTAAAATTTTCAAAAGTAATTGATCAAGATCTATGTATGCAGAAGGACCTGAGCCAAGTAATTAACATCTTCATCATCTCGCTTCTTTTGATCATCCGGAATCATCATCTCCAAATGAACACTACCTGCAGGAGGCCTTTTCCTGGGTAAGAAGGCAACCACCTGAAGAGCAAGATCTCAGAATACTTGCATGAAGATTATCCACACACCTTATCAAATACATACAGAGCTTTGATTTTTTTTTTTTTAAAGTTAGTAGCAGCACCTAGAAAGGCTTATTTAAGAAGACAACTTAAAAGGACCAAGAACGTAGCATACCTGGCTGTATACATTTTGCACACAAAGCATTTTCTGGTACATAACCAGTGTTTCTTGATTAGCAAGGGATAGAGGTTCCTGTCCAGGCAGTCATCATGGTGAATAAGCCTTGAGGGAAATAAATAAACATGTAAAATATGATTAAGACTCAGCCACATTGGAATTTATCTGAACATAAGCACAGACACTGAAGATAAGCACAACTTAAAATCCTGTGTGAACTATGACTAGACTTCTGCTTAGCATTTCCTAACACAGATGAAGACCTGGAGTTAGACTGCTGGTTGCACCACCCATGGATTTTATGGTCAGGAGTAAATTCAGTTTGTGTAGAAAGTCAGAAGTCTTCAGACCATCTACTTTACTGTTCTTTTCAAAGCTTTTTATCTCCTACATAGATTAGCAGGCAAAAACATCTCCAGGTGAATGTTTAGATGCTCATAATGCCAAGATCATCTACCTGCAACATCCATGTCCTTCTTTGGGTTATATTCCTCTTGGGAGTCACCATTTATTAACAATGCTTAGGTACATCAGGCTTCTGGGAACTGAAAATGATCCATCACCCATGACGGACAATCAGAGGAGTACACTCTCTACCTGTTACACACTGAGCAGGGTACACAACAGTTCTACTGTTGATGTGGTTCCCACCTCAAAGCACTATCACCTCCTCCTTCTCTCCCTTGCCTACCCACCTCAGCCCACTAGTTCCACTCCTCTGTTCTCTTTTCAGTTCCTACCCCTTAGCACCAAGTCTAAACTAACAAGTCCAGTTAACTTCAGCCAGAGCCATTAACAGCATTTCTGCTGCCTGGTGCTGCAGAATCAGTATGTGAATCTGACACATTGGCTCTGCACAGAAAGGACTTTTCACTGTGGGTGCTATTCCTCCCATACCACAGTCATTCCATGCTAGTTAGAAAGCAGTCTTTTTATGCAGGCAAATAATTAAAAAAAAATGCAAGGGAAATTATTTTCTTCCTTGCAGAGGTAGTCAGATGTATATGGAATAAAACCCTAAATAAGCCCTGCAGAAGGCGGCCAAATAATCTTGAAGTTAGTCTAACAAATATGCAGCATTTAATGCTTGAAGTTTGTCCACAGAAGGCTTGCTTTCAACTGCCTAAAGACTCCCAAAGAGCAGTAACTTACCTTATATCTGTGACGATAATGATGTGCTCACAGTTCCCTTGGTGGCAAAAAAGGTATGGAAAGCCGATTTTGAGGGACAAATCATTAAACATGTAGTCCTCCATTTTAACAGATTGAAGATTTCCATAACCTCTGTCATGAGATTCTGACCACTCAATAATTGTTCTGAAAATAGAAAGGTCATCAGCACAGTGATGCTATAAACTGTGAATGCACAGAAAAGGAAGGCCTTGGGGGACAAGCAAAACTCTTAATTGGGACACAGTTAAAAAAGATGGAAATCAAAACAGCTCACAACATTTTGTAATAATTTAAGGCAATTTCACAGCGATACCACAACCCCACAGAACTGTGCACTGTTCTTATGGAACACCTGCCTTCAAATTCCCCCCCCAGGCAGCTTCCCAAGAAGCTCTAGCCAGAGTATGCTCCTGATGGCACCCATCCAGGTCAGGCTGTTTGCAGAACGACACTTCTCGAGCATTCCAATAATTCAAGTTACCATTTTTGCTCCCTTGGTTGATAACTTTGTTTTAAAGTATTGAAAAGCTCTTTTTTGTTTTTGTCAAGGAGAAACACAAAGCTGGCAACTGCACAGTTACATTTCCAAAATTTAGCACTGGAAGGGAACGGGCCACTGTTGCGATTATTTCTTGGCTTTTCAGCACTTTCCTACATACAAGGCATTTCACTTCCACAAACTGCAGATGTTCTCACCAGCCCTTCCATGAAGATCATTGTTGCTCATGGACAGGAAGAGAAGGAGCAAAATAATTAATTTGTCTGAAGTCACGCACCAAGTCTGGCATAACAAGAACGGAGTCCAAACTCACAGGTCTCCCACCCACTTTAACATCTCGATCTCCCACATCTCACTTAGCGTGTCAGTAAGCCCCTTCTTCCTTAAAAAAACCTACTATGTACAGTTAAAATGGATATGACTTGTGCTCAACCAGTGTGAGCTATAGTTCTGAACAAGAGATACCTGAGACTCTTGGCAATGTCATCTCGGATTTTTTTTCCCAGAAGTCACACAGCCCCCCTGTTGACTCTACCATGAAGGCATTCAGCGTATTTTAAGACTGAGCAGAACAACTGACTTCTGCACAGGTCAGCTTGTTGCCTTTCTGACCCACCTTCTACCTCGCAGGCAAATCTTTTGGTGGTCATCACAACCAGGGAGGGCAGCCAGTACAGACTGGCACCTGGCACCTTCCACAGCAATCCCATCCCAACAGAGCAAAACAGGATTTGCAGGGGGAAAAATGCATTCATCCCCTTTTTGGAAGGGAAGTGAGTGGAAGGAATAAGTAGAGCAAGTAAAGGTAAAACTTCTATGTAAAAATCAATTCAATATGAAAAGATAGTAAGAATACTCCATTCTAGCTTCATACACTAGACATTCCAGACTTAAAAACCTCACAAATCATAAACAAAATGAAATAAATTTCCTGTCTCTTAAGGTTTTCCTTAGTCAACATCTACAAATACCGTACCTGCTCAGATCTCTGCACTCTGGGTATCTTCTATCATTATAAAAGATGCCTTCAAAATAAAAAAAAGCAGATTTGTAGAGATCCTGAGAGAGAAAGACAAGTAAGTCTGCATTAGTGTTATGAGAGATTAAACACCTTAAACAAAAACGTGTCAAACCCAAGCACTTTAGGTATCTAAATTATATTAAGAGACCTCATTCTACAGGTTTGTAAGAAAAGCTTTGCACAGGTTTTAGATGCTGACGTGACAACAAGACAACAAGGCTTATATGATCACCAGCTATGCAGTTGCTCTGTTGATATTATTCTCAAGCCATTGCAGGTTATTTTAGTGCTCCTCTCATCGCTATCCCCATCATAGCAGTTACGGATTTCTACAAAAACACAGAATAAGAACGCAAGCATCACTGCACAAATTAAGTAACCGCACAGCACTGACTTAAAAGATTAATATTTAAAAAAAAAAGCAACATGTAGTGGGTTGACCTTGGCTGGCTGGCAGACCCCCCACCCAGTTGCTCTGTAACTCCCCCTCCTCAACAGGACAGGGGAAATAAGACAGGCAAGCTTGTGGGTTGAGATAGAGGCAGTTTAACAAGAAAAGCAAAGGCCACGCGCAGAAGCAAAGCAAAAAGAGATCTGTTCTCTACTTCCCATCAGCAAGCGACATCCAACCACCTCCTGGGAAGCAGGGCCTCAGCAGGAATAGTGGCTGCTTTGGAAGACAAATGCCTTAACCATGAATGCCGCCCCTCCTCCTCTCCTCCAGCTCTATACGCTAAGCATGATATCCCTTTGGTCAGCTGGGGTCAGCTGTCCCAGCTGTGTCCCCTCCCAGTCTCTTGCCCACCCCCAGCCCATTGGCCTTGAGGGGACCTGGAGAGACCCCCTGAGGCTGTGCAAGCACTGCTCAGCAACAGCCAAAATGCTCCTGTGTTATCAATCCTGCCTAGCCAAAAATGCAAAGCATTGACTGCTGTGAGGAAAGTTACCTCCATCCCAGCCAGACCCAGTGCACCTGATCAGGACAGACCACACCACAACATACTTTTTGCTGGAATGACAGAGAATTATTGCTATCCTGTCCCCTGCGCTCACATGCACATGCACACACAAGACAGCCACATGAGAGCAGTCCCTAGTCACATCTATATAAACAAGACAGACATGCAGTTTTGGGAGATCCAATCTCCTCACTTCTGGGGGCTCAGAAGAAAATCTAACATCCTTCAAAATTCCCCCTTAATTACAAAGTTTGTCACATGCAGACAGGACATTTGGTGCAGTCTTCTCTATCAAAGATAATTAACAATTTATGGCACTCATACCACCAGTGCAAGAGTCATCAGATTCCAATTATCTCAAGAAACTGAGCTAACCCAGGAGCCTCCCTTACACATGTAAAATTCTGCAGCAGCACTAGAGAACTATTTAGGTAAAATCATATCTATCCATAAAAAGCAGACTCCAGCTGCAAGCACGTCCTTGAGAAAGAACAAAATAAGAAGAGGAAAACATCTTGTTTAAATAGCACAATCAAGTATTGTTCTGTTTATCTATCCAGACTGTTTGCACAACAACATTCACAGAGCTGTTCTCTCCTAAAGCTAAAAATTAGAGACATACATACTGTATTTTCACAAACTGGGGGATGAGAGGCTGGAGAGCAGTACCACAGAAAGAGATCTGGGGCTTTAGGGTGGTGGCAAGTTGAGTAAGAGTCAGCAGTGTGCCCTGGCAGCCAAAAGGGCCAACTGTGCCCTGGGGTGCATTGAGCACAGCATCGCTAGCCACTCGAGGGAGGTGACTGTCCCACTCTGCACTGCACGGGTGCGGCCCCACCTCGAGCACTGTGTGCAGTGTGGGCGCCTCAATACCAGAAGGGCATCGGACTACCAGAGTGTGTGCAGAGGAGGGCGACCACAATGGCCAAGAAAGGCCTCGAGGGAAAGATTTATGAGGAGCCGCTGAGGTCACTTGGCTTGTTCAGCTTGGAGAAGGCTGAGGGGTGACCTCATCCCAGTGTACAACTTCCTCACGGGGGAGGGGGGCAGCAGAGGGGAGGCACTGATCTCCTCTCTCTGGTGACCAGCGATAGGACACAAGGAAATGGAATGAAGCTGCATCAGGGGAAGTTCAGACTGGACAATGGGAAAAAGCTCTTCACAGAGAGGGCAGTCGGTCACTGGAACAGGCTCCCCAGAGAAGTGGCCACCAAGCCTGTCAGAGTTCAAGGAGCGCCTGGATGACACTCTTAGTCATATGATTTAGTTTTAGGTAGTCCTGCAAGGAGCAGGGAATTGGACTCTATGATCCTTATGGGTCCTTTCCACCTTGAGATAATCTATGATTCTATGCAAAATACTGTATGTGGCTTTGCAACTTAAAACCAGCTACACAACAGGAGAAATAAATGGAACAGATATATATGACATAGACAGACAGATAGATAGATAGAGCCAAAATTAAGAGGGGAAAAAACATACAAACTTTTTATTTAGATAGAAATGTCATTTAACATCTAAGAAAGGAGTAATTGTTTAATTAAGGCATACATCTGCTTCCCGTAATTTCCATCTTCTGTTGTTGCTTATCTAAACAGCCTTTATATAAACAAGTAACTTGAACAGAGAGATGACCAGGAAAGGTTGTGCTTTTTTATCCATATAACTTTTTTACCTTTAAATTTTGTGCTCTTCCAAGTTCCTTCTGGCATATAAAAGGGTGTTGGTTTTGTTTGTGCTATAGTCCCTTAAAGACTGAAGCCAGATAGCAGTGTATATTATCAAACTGATCACAACACACGTACAGGGCTTTCAAAACAGCTACAAGAAGCTGGAGACAGCCTTCTGCAGTGGACCTTGAAGCACAGAGATGCCTCAGGTTGAAAACCCACAGAAAGCAGGGAATTAAATTGTTCAGGTACTTTATTACATTTTGCTGAAGAAAAATAGCACACAAAAAAAAATCACCTTTGTTGCAAGAGCAATACAGCTAACACGCAAGTCTATCCTGGACTGGGGAAAACAGGTCAGCTGCCTTGCATGGCATTCATTACTGCAAGCGAGAAGAGGTTGATGGACATAGACTAAACCCTCTCAAACCACTTCAGTGGAACCCGTCTGTAGCAACTGCTGCTCAGGGAGCCATTCTGCACATGCTGTATATGCGACTGTGCACAGCTACAGCACCTACAAGTGATGCTAAGGCACACTGTGCATACATGCAGTTGACTTGTAAGTTACAGCGTACAATTTTTTCTGTATCTTCAGTTGCACTTTGAGGCAGTGTTTTGTGACCTTTCAGAAAAAAAACCAACTTTATACTGGCATTCAGATATGGCACAAAGCCTATTTAAATCCTGTATTTTCTTCAAGTATATAGAAGACTGCAAGGAGTCCTTCATTCCTGGGCCTTAAGAGCATTTTGATGAAGTATCTCTCCAATATGCATTAACACAGTTTTATCACGGTGAATTGGTCCCAACCTTTACACCTGTAATTACACTGCATGCCAGCTCTCAGATAAGTAAAGGTTACATTTATTCATCAATAGATGCATGTGCAGGAAGGTCAGACAGATAATGACTGGGGAAGGTAAGTTCAAGGAGCTTTCCTTTCCGTGTTTAACATGGTGACCAGTGCACTCCAATCCTACAAGTTGGGAGCTGCTCACTGCTCATTAAGTCACAGAATCCTGATGAAGTTTTTACATGTCTGTCAGGAGGCAGCCTGTGACCTGCAAGAGCTTACAGCAGAAAAGAAAAGGCAGAGAGAGAGCAGAAGACAAGTGAACATGAATTATTTTACAGGCTGGGTACAGAGGCATAAGCCGACTAAGTAAGAAACAAATAGGAAAACCATGGACTAGGTGCTCTGGATGCCCAGACCAGTCTTACATGTCTTTACTAACAGAGAATGAATGCTCATTTGTGCCCAGAAATCTCTTAGACCCATTAAGCCTAAGGTGTCAAAAGACAGGAAAGACAGACACGGGGCCAGAGATGGGACCCGCGACTGGAGATGACCTGCACAAAAGCCCAGTGATAGAAATGTGGTTTGTATTCAAACAATTTGTTTTGGCTCTGTTATTGTCACCCTCCCTGGCTCTCCAACTATAAAGTGTAAGTACTGCCATGATCACAGCAGTTCTGAGTTAGCCAGTCCTTTAAAGCTGCTCCAAACTTCAGAAAACAGCCATTTGACATAGTGAACAGAAGACAAAGGGAGCCACTGTTACAAACTTCTTGGGAATTTGAGTCAGGTCTTTCCTGATTAATGCTGGCCAGAGGTATGACATTCCTTCCACCCAGACTTTGCATTATCCTTCAGTTCACAAGGAGGGATGCCCTATTGTATTTCTCCAGGGAATATGAACAGCAGTATTAACCACCTAAAAGATCCATGTTCCAGTTAAAAGTATCCATATCTGTGGAATGAAATATGTCAATATTGCCCAGTTCTCTTAAACATCCCCCTGATGTTGGTTTGATTAAGGTGTTTGTTTACAAAAAAACCCAAATCAAACCAAAAAAACCACAGTATTGAACAGAGTATTTCAGTTGGAGGGGACCTGCAATGATCGTCTAGTCCAACTGCTTGCTGATCAACAGTTTAAGTATCTTATTAATGTCCAAATGCCTCTTAAACACTGACAGGCTTGGGGCATCGACCACCTCTTTAGGAAGCCTGTCCCAGTGTTTGACCACCTTCTTGGTAAAGAAACGTTTCCTCATGTCCATTTTGAACCTCCCCTGATGCAGCTTTGAGCCATTCCCATGCATCCTGTGGCTGGATCCCAGGGAGGAGATCTCAGCACCTCCCTCTCTGCTTCCCCTCCTCAGGAAGCTGTAGAGTAACGAGCCCCTCAGCCTCCTTTTCTCCAAACTAGACAAATCCAGAATCCTCAGCTGCCTCTCACAGGACATGCCTTCCAGCACTTTCACCAGCTTTGTTGCCCTCCTCTGGACACATTGAAGGACCTTCACATCCTTTGTAAATGGTGGGGCCCAGAACTGCACACAGTACTCCAGGTGAGGCTGCACCAGTGCTGAATACAGCAGGACAATCACCTCTCTTGACCAGTTGGTTATGCTGTGTTTGATGCCCCCCAGGATGGGTTTACCCTCCTGGCTGCCAGGGCATGCTGCTGGCTCTTACTGAGCCTGCTGCCAAACAGCACCCCCACATGCATTTCTGCAGGGCTGCTCTCCAGCCACTCCCCTCCCAGTTTAGACTTGTGCCTGGCACTACTTCATCCTAGGTGCAGAATCCAGCATTTGGACTTGTTGAATTTCATCCCATTAATCATTACCCAATGAAGAATAAAATCACAAAACGCAAAAGTAGCAGGAATGAAAGAGCAGTTAGGCCTATTTACGCCAATAAAATCCAAAAAGTCTCTCTTACTCCTTCTGAATCAGCTGACAAGCTACACTTATTTACTTAACCAATGACAGCAGCAGCTTGATCCTTTCACTCGGCCTGTGTACTCAAACTGCACTTGGAGAAAAGCGAAAGCTGGCATCACCAGCTAACTTACACAGCCTCTTTCCTGCAGACTCTCAGAGCACCATTCTGATTTAAATCAGCCTCTAAGATCCTTAAATTAGTCAGAAATTATTTTCTCTATTTGGAAAAGCTAACATACTTCTGTCAGGTCATGGTGCCACTTCCTAGACTGCAAGGAAGAAAATTCTACCCCACAGATGGCCGATTACCTGTCTGCTGAAGCAACATGTGAATTTTATTGTGAAGACTTACCACACACCGAGCCTATACTTCAATGCAAGTTGTAAATTCTCAGTCATGCTTGAGGAAAACAAACATGTAACGAATGCACACCACTCATTACCAGCCTCTGCTGGGAGGCTAGGCATGGTGGCATACACTTACTTTGGGGAACATATTGATGTGAGCAAGCCCAACCTCAACACTGTTGAGGCCATAACGGCCTCATACAACTCCTCTGCATGCCCAGGAGGAGATTCTCAGAACTCTCTAGTTTCAGAATAAATCAGCTAATGCTATACTAGATAGTGGTAGAAAAACTCTTCCATTTACTTTACATAAATGAAAAGACTATTATCTGGAGTCTTTCAGTCTCCTTAAACAAGAATGTGCCATCTTTTCAATATTATACATACCATTATATAACATACTCTGGTTTCTCTCAGATTGTATATAACATACTATTTGATTTATACTATATTGATAATATACTCTATTGTTAATAAATAATACTGGTGGAATAGCTGGGCCCCAAGGGTCATAATCAGTGGAACAAAGTCTAGTGGGAGGTCAGCATCTAGCAGAGTACCCCAGGGGTCAATACAGGGTCCAGCCCTGTTTAATATCTTCATTAACGATCTGGATGATGAGGCAGAGTGTACCCTCATCAAGTTTACAGATGACACAAAACCGGGAGGAGTGGCTGATACACCAGATGATCAAGCTGCTATCCAGAGGGACCTTGACAGACTGGAGAAACAGGCTGACAATTCATGAAGTTCATGAAGTTCAACAAAAAGAAGTGCAAAGTCCTGCACCTGGGGAGGAACAAATCCATGCATGACTACATGCTGGGGACCTCTCAGCTTGAGAGCAGCTAGGCAGAAAAGGGCGTCCTGGTGTACAACAACTTGACCATCAGCCAGCGGTGTGCTCTTGCAGCAAAGACGATGAATGGGATCCTGTACTGCATTAGACAAAGTTTTGCCAGCAGGGTGAGGGAGATGACCCTTCTCCTCTACTCAGCACAGGCGAGGCCACAGCTGGGAGTCCTATGTCCAGTTCTGAGCTCCTCAGCACAAGGCACACATGGACATACTAGAAATAGAGTCTCACAAGTGCCATGAAGATGAAGGGGCTGGAGCATCTCTCCTATAAGGAAAGGCTGACAGAGTTGGCACTGTTCATCCTGGAGAAGAGAAGGCTCAGGGCAGATCTCATCAATGGGTACAAATATCTGAAGGGAAGGTGTAAAGAAGACAGAGCCAGGCTGTTTTCATCGGTGTCCCATGACCTGACAAGAGGCAATGGGCACAAACAGAAACACAGGAGGTTCCCTCTGAACATCAGGAAACACTTTGTTGTGAGGGTGACTGAGCACTGGCACAGGTTGTCCAGGGATGTTGTGGAGTCTCCATCCTTGGAGATATCCAAAAGTCCTCTGGACATGGTCCTGGACAACTGGCTGTATATGGCCTTGCTTGAGTAGGGGGGCTGGACCAGATGACCACCAAAGGTCCTTTCCAACCTCAACCATTCTGTGATATGATACATATTATATGTGAAATAATATATTATCAAAATTATACAATTGCTGTATTTTCAATTAGAGTACTTTTACTTACTGACCCCTTTTGCACATCTCCAGAAAACACCTGGCAATTGTGGGATATAATATATATCAATAATCTTAATTCCTACTTTTGATCAGCACCCAGTTGCAAACACCAAAGCATGTAAATTCAAAGGAGGACGGTCTACATTTAGCTTTCTGTTACCTCTGGTGTTTCAGAATATAGCTCAAAGTCAAGTCAGTCATACATCTATGCAAGAACTCACTGCCAGAGATACTACTTCCCAGCGGTAGCATTAATGATGTTTTTCTTGGCATTGAGCAGAGCAGGTCAACTTGGTAATGCCACCAGGAAGCATTTACTTGCAGTGCAACCCCCAGGCAAAGCCAATGCAGCCTAATTTAGTGCTGAATTAAAAACAACAAAGCAAAACTCTGCCTCCCTCTCTCCTGTATGTTTTCAAATCTCCTACACATGAGAGGGTTCCAAATAGAAGGTTTTACCTTGCTGATGTGCTCCGGTGCTTGATCTGGCTGACTGCTGAACTCACCACCTATCTGGAGGTCACTGACACAGGAAATCGAGTCTCTCAGCTCAGTGAGCTTCTGGCTGCCCAGTACAAGGACTGTTTGATAGGGTTTGTGATCTTTATGCTATGAAGAAAAGAGCATACAAGCTACAAATAAAAATCTCTTGTCAGCATCAGTACTGCTCTTCATTTGACAGCCTTAACAGCAGCGTAAGGCACACCACCTCTCTGTGCAAGATTTTAAACAGCATCTTGCCTCAGCCTCTCCTAAGGCTGCCATTTATTAGTTTTATTCAGAAACTCAAGTCACATTCCCCACTGCAAAGTGCAGGAAAGATAGAAAGTCTGAGTGCACCCACCCCAAATCCAAGCAGAGTACTATAGTTTTCGTGTATTTAGTTTCAGATTTTGAGCTCTCTGTGAAATTAATTAAATGCTGTGTAATTATTGTAAAAATTTCCTTCTGTAAACCACGAACAGAATTAAAGCCAGATTCTGAAAAAGCCTTAAGAAGTTACCACAGTTGAAGAGTTTACCACACTCCCTCAGTGGAGTCACTGATTTTAAGTGCTTGGGAAAGCAAGATATTACCTGAGTAGGTAAGAAACATCAGAATACAATCTAGAGAATTTAGTACCAACCTTCTGAAATATGACAGGATAGAAGATGTTCAGAGTTAAAAGTAGTTCTCCCTCCTCAACTAAATCTGTTGGATTATCTGGCCTCTTTCCAATTGCATGTGACTCCTGGAAAAAGAAAGATACATAAATATATAATATTGGCAACCACTTATATACCGCAGTCCCTGGATAAAAGTCTGAGAAACGCTGTTCTAACTGCAAATTGATAACAGCCTACTTCTTCCAGGATGGAAAGGCGAGAAATTCCTACAATTACTGATTTCAAGCATTTTTCTTCATTCCTCAGCTCTGGAGAAGCTGAGGTGCTTTCAGCAACTGAAAGACAGCTTGCTACTCTTTGGCTACTGAGAGGCCCTGCGTAAAGGAATTAAACCCTGCTGCCACTCTGCCCCCATGGAACCCATCTGCTACCAACTCCCATCACTTAATGCTTTGAAATGCTCTCTGAATGCTTTCACATGTAAAGGGGGACTGCAACCCTCATCTTGAGAAAGACTGACCTGGATAGGCTAGCCATAGGATGAAATACATCAAAATAAAAATTAGAGCAACACTGCCTCTTATTAGGGAAACTTGACACAGCTGGAGGTCTCAATGTCTCCAAAATCCAAACCCAAAATCCAGCACTGCCCTTGTCACTCTACTATGTTTTAGAAAAGAATTGAAAGCATTTCCACATTTCCATCCCATTTCGTGTTTAAGAGAGAGCCCAGCTGTGAGAATGAGGGAGGGCACTTTCTCTGGCAGTCAGTTTCCTCCTTTTTAAACAAATCAAGAGAGAACACTGACTGCACAAACACTTCCCACCAGCACAAAGTGTTCTTCAGATTTAATAACAGGAGCATGTACTCCTGTGAGACTTTGGTTCAGAGATACTTGTGTTCTATCCCTTGCATCTCCCTTCTTCAGGCAACACATTCCAAACTCATGTTTCTTATTGCTCTCATCCTGTTCTAGGACACCATGGTCACAACCAGCTTTGACACACAAACCAGTTACGACAGCTTGCTTAAAGGATGCAGTAACTGATGATGTGCTCATTCTTCAGAAATAGAAATAAGACGTCACTCACTGCAATCCTGTATGAAGATTTCTGCTGCAAATATTTTCTCAGATATGCCCTAGACTAAGAGCCCAACACAGCTGTTGCACCTCAGCTTATGCATGATGTTTACATCATGTGCCTGGGCCTCTGGACAGTTGAAACAAAATTGCCCATGACAGACCAGGAAAACTCAAGGCAAAGAAAAAGTTTAGTAGTAATAAGTGAGACTCCTTCCTCTCTACACCTCCATCCCTAATTTTTACAGTAGTTCATAGCTTGCTGATTCCAGACATGGACTCCGACACTGCGGACTTTAAGAACTTAAGTTTTCCTGTTTAGAACTTCAATGGTTGTGAAGACATCTTAAAAAAAGAGGTACTAAGAATAGTTAAAGGAAATCCAAAATGGCTTTTGAGGGGCTGATGACTATACTCCTGGTTCCTGACAGCTCAGAATGGCTGAGAAACTTGTGTTACTACGCTCAGAATTAGGAACTTACTGCCACCACGTTCCTTACTGTCTTCCTCTTTCAGCCCTACAGAAACTAGCTCACAATCATTTACATATTAAAGCTTAGATTCCAACACAGGACTCCACAACCAAAAACATTATGCATTTTGTCTAGCTCTATGGTAAGTTCACATGATGCTCACTACACTTGATCCCCTATACAATGCCTTAGTAGCAACCAAATAAAAGCAGTCACATGGTAATGAGCTCCTTACCACATTCGGTACTAACAGACTGTTAAGAGCAGCATTCCTGTCCTATCTTCTATAAAATGTCTTTAATATTAATCATTATCCTCCAACTCCTATCTGCAAACATTTACAGTGTACAGAGATTCATAGCGATGAAAAAAGAGGCAACCAGAAGTTGGATTTTGGCTGTGTGGAATTGTCTTGAGATCCTAAGAGATGACAGGGAACTTACCATCTCATAAGCAAGAGTTTCTTGTCTGCAAGCCCGATCCACAATAATTGTTTCTTCTCTCCTCTCTAATGCCTTCTTTCTAATTCTGAGTGGCAGAACACAGGACAAAATTTCATTCAACAACTTCTATGCATAATCTCTAGGTATATTTTTAAACGACACAAGCTCCTGCAGTGCAGATTTCAAAGAGCAGGGTTTGTGGCTTAGTATGACAGACTAATGTACAATACTCTTGTCTCTTGACTCTCATAAAACCTGGTAGTTCAACAGGCCAGCTTGTGGATTTCAGCTTGTGTTTTTCTTTCCCTTTATGTGCAAATTACAGGTTGTTTGCAGGCAGTTTTACACGTACGAGAAAAAAACCCAAAATGTTGTCCAGAGAGGCTCTCCTAGAAAGAACACTTTGTTACCCTTGAGGAACTGTTTCAACTATCCCTCCCACTTTAGAGAAATTCAATTCATGTTAAAGCAAAAACAAGAAAAAAAACCCAAAAATATTCTCAACTTCATGACATAGTTACTTTTCTAAAAGAACCTCAGTATCATTTGTAGAAGAAAGAGTATCATATATAGAATATTTACTAAAATACACTTAATTTAACCACTGCATGAACACCACATCCTTTTTAACTCCGGGACAAGTCTATTTACCCTCCAGACCTTCCTGAAGGTTTTCGGTAACAATCAAACTTAATGCTGATCACAGCCTGAATGCATTTCTTTACATTAGTACTACACAAACTGAAATTCAAGTACACGAAAGGCCTGAACTGGCCAAGTATGACTTCAAAGTTCACTAACTGATAGAAACTTAACATATATTGCTCAACCTCTGAAATGCACCGGTAGCCTAAGTGAGTTCTGTAAGGAGTGGGTTCAGGTAAAAAGGTATCTGGCTACACCTTCAATACTTATACTATGGCTGTTAGAATTTGACTGTGGGTTACTAGAGGCAAGAGCTACAGATTTATTTCACAAGGCTTTGGAGAAACCTCCTGCATTGGATTATGAGAAGTCCCCTGCACGCTCCAAACATAGGCACCAGTTCAGAAGTACCTAGGGTCCAGAAATCCTAAGTTCTAAGATGGCATATTCTGCACACCTTAATAAGAAATCCCTAAGTAACATTTGAGCAGAAGGCTCATACCAATTATCCTATCATAAGCTGGCATTTCTGCCCTTAAGAATATTTCTGGACGCTGCTTCAGAAGGTACATCATTGCCTGGAAAGGAATCCAGCAGCCAGCCATACTTTTGTGCTTGTTTTCCACCCCACCCCCTATCAGGAGACTGTGAGTGTACCATAATGACATACCGAAGAGTTAGCAGACTGCTATCTTCAGGAATAACATCTGGGTCCTTTTCTTTATCAGAAGACATTAGCATGTCAATGCTAGGACAATAAGGAAAACAATTATTATTCATTTTTTCAGACTTACTTCATAACAAAAATCAGTTAAGCTGTTCCTAAAAGGAACAAAAACTGCAAAATGTGAATAAACAAGGCATAGCTTATATAGCCTAAATCAGGCCAAAAGGGCAGTATGGTTGTTAAGATAAAGAACCAGAAGACAAAGAGTCCTGGCGCGTATAACTGGCTTTCACAGAAACTGGGTAAATTTTACCGTTATTTTGCATTCTGCCTAACGGAGCATAGCTGCCTAGAGAGATTTAACAACTCGTATTCAAAGTATACATCCAACAGTTTTTATAAACCAAAAATGCCACTTGACTTTTTCAAATCTCATTCACCTACTCTGATTTTTGTAATGATATATGGCAAAATAGATTCAATCAAAAGGAATCATGAACGTCAACCTGTATGGTAAAGCTAACGCCCCCCCTCAGGTGCAAAAATAGGCAAGCCACCAGATTTACACAAACTGCCATTGCTCTGCGAAGGCATTAATTTAAGCCACTTTTCTTCCAGTGGGAGTAAGACAACATTTCTGCCAGAAATGACAGGTCCACTCTTCCTCGTATCCTTCTTTCCATCCTCAGACCCTTTTCTTGTGTTTGCACAGAATCCAAAGTATAGCTATCCATGTTTTTTTGCTGTAGTGCAAATCACTGAAGGATGTGGGAACCAAAAGTGGAACTGCTTTTGGCTGCAGCAATGATTTAAACTGATCACACAAATGTTAGGTTTCCATAGCATAGATGAGGATGAAATTTCTCATAAATACGCCACAAAAAAACCCCGAATACTGTGGGATTTCATATCTGCTCCCCTGCCACAGTTTTGTAACATAAGGTTCCCCCACACCGTTCCACAAACAGACCAAATGATCCATCTGAATGCTTCAGATGAGACACTATAATAGTATCAATTACCTTTTTAGAAATGTACAGAATGATGCTGACTCAAAGACAGTGATAATTTTGTATTAATCACAAAAGAATTTTATCCAACTTAAAAATAGTCTGAGAAAATATTATTTAAAACAGAGAAGTATCACCCACTTTGAATCAGGCTTGATCTCTTCTGTCTCTCTACTGCTCGCACACTATATAAAGGTGGGGCTTACACCACTGCCTAAATCCATGTGCAGTTTGCATCTCAGCAAACTCTTGTGCAAATTCATCTGTTTATGGGACAAACAAACCACTGGTGAAGTCCGGGAAAAGTTTTTTGAGTGTACCATTTATTCTTGATATAATTTATGATTTTATTATATCTTTTTTCATTATAATCTTATCATGTTCCTCATAATCTTATAATGTCCCCCATGTCAGCTAGGTAATGTTATCACTGCCGTAATGAATAAGCCTTTAGAGTGGAACTGCATAGGAATATACAGTAATTGATAAATAGAAGTCTGCAATCAACTGGTATCAGCTGACAATAAGCAAAAGTCAGAGACAAAATTTTTCTTGTGGGTAGATGGCCTAGTTCTGATGACCCAGTAAAGTCACTCTATATTGAAGATAATTTAAATTTACTATTGTTTATTTAGTTTGTTACCATCCAGCAGTACACAAAGAGTTTTAACCTTCCTGTCTTACAGATTTCATCCCAAACAGAAAATCATGCTTTTTGAGAAAAGGGGATTCCTTCAGAAGCACCATTTTAAAAGAAACTATGCAGCAATTAGTTAGAACCTCTCAGAAACAGAATCAACCTTATCCTTAGATTCCCACTTGAGGAAACGAAGGCAGAGACAACTGAGTGAGTCCTGTATCAAGTGCAGACCGAACCACTGCTGAGGAGTAGCAATTTAACATAAAGGAGGAGAACAGCACTTTTGGAGAACACCAAACAAGCATTAGCCTTTTAGATGGGGCTGTTCTCCATTCAGCATGGATAACTGTTATGAATAGCCCACTTAATGAAGTAATATATAGCCCCTGACAGGTAAAGCTACCCACAACTGACCCTTCTGTGGAATCAACATCCCACTGGCATGACTAGACTACTTATCTAAGTCTTCTCGCACATGGTTCAGCGACCCCGTTCACCAAAAATCCCTGAGTCACTTGAAGACCTGCCATTGTGAAAAAATTACTGTGTATTTTGGTCTTTAAACACCACATAGGTTATTTGCAGGATCTGAAAACATCTATTACCTAGCACTGTGAAGTTTCACCTGCATCAAAGGTGAGTTTCTCATTTCCCTTCTATGCATACATACGACGTCAGAATTCACCAACAATACTTGTGCTTTCCTTCCCTCCCACAGCTCTAGGCCAGGGATCCCTGGCTGTGGCATCCACACCATGCCCACTAATAGCCTGCTGCAGGAAAAAAACCTAACACTCCCGAGAAAGCAGCTCCAAGCAGACACAGCATAAAATAGCTGGCAGGTAAGCTGCTTCCTCTTTTTCCTTGTATGGACAGAAACGCAGCTAGTACACAGAGAAACTGCCACTGAATCCCTGACAAGTTCCATGGACCCTGGTGAGCCCAGATACTGCCATTTCTCACTCCTGGAAAGTCAGAAACCCCCAGTTTCTAAAGGAACATTAGAGGCAGAGCACCTTTTTCAGTATTTTGAATCAGTGTAATAATTCATTACGTATGTCATTGTATCACATGCACTGAAGCCTTGAAAGGCTTTGCCATATGGCATTTTACACAGGCCATGCTGGAGCTCCTCCTGGGTAACTCTACAGCAGTCAGCAGAACCACACCACTAATATTTGGTCCGTGGTCCTGAGGACACCGGGTTTTACAAATGGAAAGTATATGCTAATCCCTCCAGAAATTAAGGCTAAGTAGTCAGTGTCATACACCTAACAGACGGAAGTGCAGGCAACACAATGCTTGCACCAGGCACAGCTCACTCCTGACAGCCAGAAGCATGGGACTCCACCGTGTCCCCACACGGAACACCCCCTGCATGCAAGGCAAATACACTCAGTTACGGTAGAGGGGAAGACACTGGCCGTACTGTTTAATGGGCACTGAAGGGAACTGCAGGAGAGTGACGAGGAACAATAGTTGAGGACCTTGCTCGAAAAAGGCATGCAAAACGTTATATGAAATTTTTGTCCCCAGAAAGATATTTTAAAGCATCTAGAAATAAAAAGACCAAAGGCAAGTCTGTGGCAATCCGGACACGGAAATAGACTATCAGTGAAGCCTTTAATCACCGCGACTTTATTTTTCTCAGAATATTCTGGCAGCACAACGAGCCTTCTCAGTCTTAGAAATTAGAAGATGCTTCAGTATTTTGCCTGGTATTTTTGTAGTAAGCAGATACAGTGTTTATATTACTCTTTATATTGCATATATTTTAAGGGCAGTACTTTCATCACCTTTGAGACACTAATACTACAAGACGCTAAATACTAATACGTTAAGACGCTAACGCTAGCTTAATGCAGCTTTATAACACGTCCCTAGAGATATTTACAACTACCTCTTCTAATAAAACAAGAAGGTGAATTAGGGCTGAAGCGGAATAAGGTACCTGTAAGCCTCACCTCCCTTGACCTACCTAAAATCCACACTGATTTGAGTCTTAGCCTGTCCTACATCTACACAACAAATCACTCAGAAGGCAAAACAGAATAACATAACTTAGCATTTCTGATATTCAAGCACTTAAATCACTCAAACACCAATAATGAATCCTACGGTAAAACCTCTTTGCTCACAGACCGCTAAGGCATTTGAACAAAACTTAAAACTTTACCCTCCCAACACCCTGGTTATTTAAGAGAACTACTGATGGAATGTGTCAGCTAAGGATGCCATTTTACACCTCTTCAAAATCTGATGAAAACCCAAGCGACCTCTACAACAATTGTCTGCATACAACTTGAGCAGCACACAATGCATTCTTACAGAGTCAAATTCAAGTGAATGAAAACAGATTTTTTTTTTTTTTCCTGCATTCTGTTTGCAGGAATGTATTACAGGAAGAAAACAGAAGGGGGGGAAAAAAAAAATCAACCACAACACACTGAGATGCACAAAGCTTTAAACAGCATTTAAACATTATACCATTTCTCCTCACCAGAAGACTCTAAATCAACAATAATACTTAAATGTACACTATGTCACTATATTCTAAGAAAAGATGTAACCATGGATATTGAAGACCTTCACTCCAAGTCTATGAAAGGTTCTCTTAACCTATTACTAATTTTAAAATAGATATAGGAGGACTATCCACACCTTCCCATCTCTCTTCTACCCAAAGAAAACCTGCTTAACTTGCCAGAAGTTCCCTTACAAGTAACTCACAGTCAGAGAAATCTGTATTTGTATCCAGGATGTGGTCACTTCAGCTCCTAGAAAACTGTATTTATGCCAATAACACATGTGACACCATAGAATAGATCTTGGTGTAGTCCAGTGTTTTCATCTCTTCTCAAGTGAGGAATATGAACAGCTCAGAGCAGGCGAGTGAAAGTGATCAAAGGTAGTGATTTGAGGTTGGCCAATGTTAAGGAGAGACTCAAGAGGCTAGGACTATTTAATTTAAAAGCAAAAGCACATGGAGATTAGGGATTGGGATTTCCATCCTGCACAGGGGAAAGGTCACACCAGGATGTGCAGGTTTATCTTCATTCTCCTGCAAAGCCAACATGCAGCCACCAGATGATCTGTTCCCTCCCCCTCACGGACTGCCTGTTCTTTTTTTCTTTCCCAAACCTTTCCACCACACAGCACACTTCCCACAGTACACTCAGCAGCAAACAGACAGCACTGCTCTGTAACACCAGCAAATGCAGACAGGAGGTGAAATGTAGCAGTCACAGGTTGAAGAAAGCAGAACAGAAGAAAAAGCGGAATGAATAAAGGGAAACTAAACAAAGCATAGAAAATCAGCTTGGAATTAAAGTGAAAATAGCAATAGACAGGCTGAAGCAACAGGGTCACTGCAGAGAATAAGCCATGGCATAGGAGCAATCAGAGACTACCTCTGCACTGGGAGAGCTTACAGAATAATTCCCACAGTTGCTGCTGCACCAGAATACATGAACTGTTTTTAATACTAACATCAGCCTCTATTTTTACTAAGCCTAGTAAGAGTAAAAAATTATCTGAGTCACCAGAACTATGAGAGCTGAAGTAAGCATTGTTTTAGTCAAGCTAACATTAGAAAAAGAATGAGAATGCCTGGCACATTTCTGCTCTGTTGGCAGGGCAAAACATAATTCAGTAAGTGTCAATTTCTTCTTCATTAAAAATGCCCCTAAAAGTCTTTGTTTCTGAATTTCTTACTAAGCTCTCACCATTACACCCAACACTCATGCAGGAATATATTGGCTCTGACATTGAACTCCATGCTCCTGGGCTCCTATTCCTATTCTCTGTTTGTTCCTTGCCTTTTACTAAAGCAACAAATGTTCCTACCCGTCCTTCTCCTTCTTCTGAGGCACCATCACCGTTTAAACAATTATTATAAAATAAACTTTTCCCAGTTAACAACTTTATCTCAAATAATAATGTTGCTTTTGCTGTCATGTTATCCCCATAATTTGGGGTATAACTCCGAAAACATTTACAAGGGCATGCTTGTAACACAACATCTGCTTTTTTTTATACACAACTTCCATGCAGGGTACCGAAAGAAAGGCCATCAAAAAGAGCTCTCTATATAGCGCAGTTCTAGCTACATTTACCAAATTATGCCTTCTGCATCACCATCTCAGACTATGTTCATTCTGTTCGGTACATGAAAGCGAACAACCTCCATCTTGCACTTGAAATAGCTCGCAGATACTTCTGCACCTTTGAGGAAACAATAACTGAAGGACAGAACTTGCTCAAAGCTATACAGATAGCAACAGAACTCTGGCATGTCTTCCTTACTGATGAGCTACAGAAATCACCAACTGTGATGCTTTCTGTGGGAGTTACTGCCTGAAATCAGGCCTTTTCTACAGGTGAGAGATCGTTCTCACTATTGACGTGACCAGAATTCCAGCTTTAGAGTGCTAGATCCCTCTGCTTCAACCCCTAGAAGATGCTCTTCTTTCAACGCTAGTTTGCAATCCACTGGCCCACAAATACGGGTGAAGTTACAAGTGCAAAACAAGAAAACACGTTTTCCTTCCCAGCCCCACTGCCACCCAGGCTGTGTGGGCAAACAGCACTATCCCCTGGGCAAAGAAGCCCACCACCCCTGACAGAAAGGGTTAGTGGAGGTTATGGACCAGGACAAGCTCAGCAGTTAATGTAGGTTGCCGGTTATCAGAACTCATCTAAATAACGTTAAGAGATGCCTGGCTCGTTTTCTTCATGCAATGTATGCCTTCCGTTGTGCAGCTGGGGCTTCCTGACACCACGTACAGGTTCAGATACTGTAAGTTTTACCTAACGAGTAACATATTGCCAAGTATTTCCTTAAGTAACTTGTTAAGTCCTGAACTGTTTGTTCATGAGTTCAAGGCCATAACGTACACTTCCCGCCAGTGGAGCATTACCCTGTAGAAACCTGATGCTTTCCTTCTCCACTCGGGTGCAGGCCCGGAGAAGGCTGCTCAGAAGCAGCCTTGAGGTTCCTCTCCTGAGGAACCGGTGCAGCATCAGAGCGACAGCACCTGCCACACTCTGCCTGGGGCTGCCTCCCCTGCGCCAGTGCCGAGTGAGGCCGATAGCTTCCTGCTAGGGCTGGGGCCGCAAGTCATAGAATCATAGAATGTTTTGGGTTGGAAGGGACCCCTAGAGGCCATCTAGTCTAGCCCCCCTGCAGTGAGCAGGGACACCGCTGACTAGATCAGGTTGCTCAGAGCCCCATCCAACCTGGCCTTGAATGTTGCCAGGGATGGGGCCTCCACTACCTCTCTGGGCAACCCATGCCAGTGTTTCACCACCCTCACTGTAAAGAATTTCTTCCTTATATCTAGTCTAAACCTACCCTGCTTCAGTTTAAAACCATTACCCCTTGTCCTGACACAGCTGGCCCTACTAAAAAGGCCTTCCCCATCTTTCCTATAGGCCCCCTTTAGGTACTGAAAGGCCGCAATCAGGCCTCCCCGCAGCCTTCTCTTCTCCAGGCTGAACAACCCCAACTCTCTCAGCCTGTCCTCACAGGAGAGGGGCTCCAGCCCTCGCATCAGTTTTGTCCCGGACTGGGGAAGGCCGCTGGCTTCAGTCCCTCCTTGGGCTGAGCAGCGGCAGGCGGGCGGGCAGGTGCCCGTAGGCCCCGGCCCGCACACCGCCGCGCGGCCCCAGCAGCAGCCTCAAGCCCCGGCAGGAGCTCCGGCTCTCGGCGGGGCTCCGTGGACCCACCCGCCCTTCCGCCCGCCCTCCCGCCGCCGGCCCCGCGGCCACCTGCACACGGCCCGCAGCTCGGCCGCTGTCTCCGCCGCGCAGCCCAGCTCCGCCGCCACGGCCGCGTCTGCCTCGGCGGCCGCCTCCGCCGCCAGCGAGAGGTCGGGCGGCCCCAGCTGCTGCCGCCAGCAGCGGCCGAGGGCGCCTGGGCGGAAGGCGCGGGTGTACAGCTCCGCCGCCTCGTAGTCGGGCGCTGCCCCCGCCGTCTCGGCCGCCGCCATAGCCGCCGGGCCCGCGCGCGGCCCGCTGGGGCCTGTAGTCCGCCGCGGCGACGGCGAGCGGCCGCCGCCAAAAGGCGTCACGGTCGCGTCCGGCTCCGCGGCCTGTGGGCGGGCCCGGGCAGCGGCGGGGTCCGGGCAGCGGCGGGTCCTTGCCGGAGGGCGGGGGGGGAGGTTGCCCAGGATGTCGTCGGGCGCCCGTCGCTGGCTGGAGCGCCGTGGGGGCCGGCTGGGTGACCCGAGGGAGGAGCGGCGGGAAGGCGGCCGCCCTGGGAGGCGGTGCGGCCTTGAGCGGCGGGCGCCTTCGGGGGGCGAGGAGGGGGACGCTGCCGGCGGGTGCCGGGCCTCCGGGGCCCCTTGTCGGGCAGAAGGGCAGTGACGGGAGGGGAGGGCGGCTGCAGAGCCTCTCCTGCCGTGCTGGAAGGTGCCGGGCTCCGTTCGTCGAAATACCCTAAAAAAAAAATCTCCAAGTCATTAATAATGCCCCGTCTCTGTGGTTTTACAGCGGTACAAAGTTCTGCAGCGTGTTTTATTGAAAAACTGCACTTTCTCCTCTCAAAATGAAAGCTTAATGCTTGCCAACCCTTTCTCTTATAGCATTATAAAGGCGTTTTAACAACACAGTGAACAAGGTTCCCGAGATAGATAACAATTTACTAGCACTGCTCATGCTATCACTTGAAAAAAATACATCTGTTGGCCTCCACCTTTCTTCCTAGCCACGAGGGAGTAATGATACACTCCAGCTGCTCCAGGAGCGATTTTTTTAGGGACTATGCAAAGAATGCCACAGTGGACAACTGCAGAAATGTTCCCGTGTTAGAGCACCCAGGAATGTTCCTCTGGAACAGCGTGACAAAGCTGCCACGAGCACAATCTGTTAAGAAAGAGGCAGAAGTAATTCTGGATTGAGCTAACCTGATACACCTGTTGCATGTACCAGTTGAACCACAGCCTCCTCACTCGCTTCAAGGCAAAATATCCTATCACTTCTTTAAATATGATAACAATACTCGAAAAGAAGCTGTGTTAGCAGGTGGTTTGTTGGAGCAGAGGGCGAAGATAAGATCAGAAAAAGTTCATGAAAGGTGATCGGGTCTTTGCAACACTGCGTGGAAGGGGTAAGATGCCAAGAGTAGAAGAAGGTCACAACATTTGCCTGCTACTTTTGCAAATGAGCATAGTCAAGAGGGAGGAAGAATGTAATAGCACAGCCCTGTGATATAAGAGCATATTTTGCTTCATTTAGCAACAACAGCATGGTGTAAAGCCCTTATACCTCCCTCAGTTATATTTAGTCTTGCACTGCATTTCAATGCTGAATTATTTTATCGGCTCTCACTCACCTCTTTGCCTCTTAATTGCAGTTATTATTCCTCATTATGGAAGCTTTGCTAAGCTTCAGCCTATTTTTCCTGTCATTATTGCCACCCTCTGTTTCCTTCTTCAGCTACTCCCTCTGCTTTCTTCATCTGTCACCCTTGTGCACCATGACACTCCCCAGCTCTGGAAGAAGCTCTTCATTAAGGGCTGTTGCCCTCGCTTTCTGTTGTACCCTCCCTGAAACCTGCTAGTTGCTCCATGAGGGATTCTCATTCCAATTTCCAAAACCATGCCTGCCTTTTTATGCCTTTGTTGTTATCTCCTGTGCTCTGTTTATGTTATGAACATACCTCTCCCCTTTGTAGACTTGCAACACTACCTGAAATTTGAAAACACCCCATCACTTATCTGATGTAGGCACATCTAAGGTGGCAGTGTCGGGGCTGTATTGATCTAAGTGCAGTGTTGACATAAGTACGTAGGAGCAATCTGGGCCAAGAGTAGCAGGATTAAACCTCACTCTTCCAGAAAACTGTCAGAGATTTTAATGTTCATAGGAAGGAAATAAGATACTGGTTTCAAAAACCTCCTTTGGAAAACCAAACATGCCAGCCTGTGTGGAAATCAGTGGGCTGCTCTTCTGTAAAACCACATGAAAACGACATCACAGAATTCCCCAGCACAAGGGTGGTCACCGCCAGCCTCAGCACCATCATGGAGGGGAGCCTGGTTTGGAAGGGGCTAGAGGCTGCCGTGCGTAATTATTCATGTTTCTTGGAATAATCCCCTTGGGCTGTTTAGTTAGATACGTGAATTTCCCTCACTGCCTCTCTTTCTTCTCCCCATGACAGGTTTGATTTTGGAGTTCTTCTGCATTAGAAAAACCCAGTGTAAAGTACGTAAACCTCAAGCAGAAAGACTGGATAAGTAGAAGCTCAAGGAGCAGCTAGGTTTAAAATACCAAAGCTGATAATTTTTAACCATGAGTGGATAACATGTTTTCTGTTTCATTTCCAAACTTCAATACTAAGAAGTCATATACTTATAAAGCAACTCCGCTCAATCCAAATCCTCTTAAGAACAAAGAGAGCTATTTATTTTTATAGCTGGGAATTAATCTGCCCTTTATAGACTAGGCACAAGGCACATGGGCATTTCAAGGTTTCCAAGAGGTACTTACTTTCTCTGCTGGAGAGACTTTAATAATTCAACAACAAAGCAAGGCAGGCTGTTTGAAGAACTCAAGCAGTGTAAACCAGGCAGGAGTTAAGCTGAGTTCTTTAAGACAAGAAGTGCTGAAATCCAAAGAGCATTGAAAGACCATCAGAGTTAGAGGAGAAGTGGAGGTAGTGCAAAAGATGACTGGAAGACAAGCTAGCAGAAGCACCCTTCATGCAAGAGGAATAAAGAGAAATTTAACTAACGTGCTACTGAAGTAATCAGGTAGCCTGTATTTTGTAGTACTGGGGTATCTTGTGAGCTTAAGAGACTGATATTCTGAGCTCACGTGTGCACAACTCCAGCTATGGTCAGTAAACACTGTGGATACATAACCATTCTGAAAAGCTGGTCCTAAGCAGTCCAGGAAGTCTAAGGCAAAAACATTAATTAAACCCCTTAGTTCCAGGCTAGTCTGTCACCACGAGAAACACCCTTCATTCCTTTCTTGATTCACACATCCTTGGAAATTCATAAATATTTGTTGAGCTAGTTACACTCCATGGCAGTATTGGATAGTACTAAGAGGCTGGCTCTAGTCTTAATATAATGACATGGTAATGCTTATGAAAGGGTAGTTTTGCGGCTTAATCATAAATCAGATTTTATACTATTCTCAGCCCTTGCTCACACCACTAAATTTAGAAAAGTAATTTAAAGTACTCCAGGCTTCCACTTCAGCCCAGAAAAATCACCATGATCATCACTTATGCACCAACAGGAATGTCATGACACTAACAAAATTAGAGTTTGCAGGTAGTTTGAAAAAACTTTGGAGAATTAGTGTTGAGCATTGTTTTTATTTGATATTTTAGGATCGGTTCCAACCTTGTTCATTACCTCAGTCTTGAGCTTCATGGTACCTTTGCACCTTGGCAGACAACATTGTCACTGCTTTATAAGCACTTACTCTCTTGGCACAGCAATTAGAGAGACACAGAAAGGTACCAGGGATTTTTAGGAGATGGAGCTTCAACAGCTGTCAGTTTTTCTTGGCCATGCCCTGTACTGCAGGCCTTTGTTCTGAGGATGCAGCTGTGTTCTGGACCCAAAAGCACTGATCAAACCCAGTTGAAAGTACTCCCCCAGTCCTCCTTTGGGAGCATTTTTTAACTTGGCCTAAGCTAAGCCATAGCATTTTTAGTTTGATCTCACACAGGGTTGCATCAATACAACCAGCCTGATGTTCCCCAGGAGTGGGAACGAATGGGCAGGCCTAGCAATGTCTTGACTGTCACTGCTTCCAAAATTCCCACGCCAATGAACAGTGGTCCAGATGCGTGACAATCTTTGCATCAAAGACTCCCAAAGGCAGCCACTAGCATCTTTCACTATTACACCTGAACAGGAATGATCCATTCCTGAAAGGCAGCCATAGGTGGGACAAAAAGTGGCTTACACTACTTTTACAATGAAGTAAAATATTAACACACATTCATACATTCATAGAGGCTCTGCACAGTTCCTTATGTCTAAACAGATCACATAAAGAACGGCGCAGGCAATTTGAAAGCTGTGTAACTATAATATAATTCTGCCCAAACTGATTTTTACATCTCACCCCAAAAGTGAGAGGACTTCCCAAGGATAGCATGTTATTTTGCTGTCACCCAAGGTACGCAGAAACAATTAAAAAAAAAAGGGGGGGGACAGAAACAGCTGGTGGTTGGTAGTTTCTGAACTCCTTCATGGGTGAAGATTGCTTTTATATAACCCAAGTGAGAGTCAGATGAATGCAGGATGCTTTCATCTCATGAATGTTGAGCAATCAGAATCATTTCCCTGAAGGGTTTCCTCTAATGCTTGTTCTTGCTTGCCATTAAACCAGCTGAAAGTGGAAGAGGAAGGCAAGTTTAAGAGAAAGACGATGACAGGAGTACATACAACCCAAACCAGACCAAACAGAGGTCTAGTCTTCAGGCCTTAAATGTTGCTGATGCAAATCATTCTGATGTTTACAGCTGAATTTGGGTATATTACTGGAATAAGGAACAAAGTCAGACGCAAAGCAGCAGTAGTATCACAAAGTGGGCACCATCTACAGTTACAGAGTATGTTATTTTCAGTCATGAGCCAGCACAGCCGTAAATAAAACTTTGGTCAGGAACTCAAGCTGCTGCAGTTGCACCAAACTTCTACTCCAGCAGTAATTTCCCAGCATTCTCATCTCAAAGCTATTTTGTACAATGAAATACTTCAACAATACAAAAATGCAAACCATGGATGCTGTTTTCACTTGCAGCTTCTTTGGAGATTCATCATAAATATCATTCTTGGATTTGGGCATGCACTAGATCATGTTTGCTTTTCATTACGAGTTGGAAAGGAATGCCTCAGGAAATAACATTTGGACTTGAAACTCCATTGGTGAAATTCCCAGCTAGAAAACATGACATGTTTGTGATATTTGTAGGACAAGGAATTCTATTAATTTAAGATGCTTTTCCATATTACCTACACGCCAGAGAGCCTTCTGGTTTTACTCCCTAGTGCCTGAGAGTCAAACCCTCTTCAGATACACTATTTTCTTTTTGTGAAAATTGAGGTTTTGTGAAACTAATGGAGGTTTCAGATTTAGTTGTGAAGGAATGTTGCCACAGGCAATGGATGAAAAGCATCTTGGACAACAGAAGAGGATGTTACATAAACTGCTTCTTGCATCAGGGGAATAATACAGCCTATGGGGACAGTTACAATTTAAGAATTGTAACATAAAGATGTAGGGTATACTAAGACTGTGGTCCACCTTGATGGGATCTCTTTTCGAGGTTCACACTAGTCTCTGATCATATATATTCTTCTTTCAGGAAATTTTTGCCAAGGTTTTTCCATCATCAAGATCCAAAAGCTCTTTATCCCAGAGAGAACTGTGGACTGGGGACTATTGCAAAATGCTTTATACAGCCATATGAGCAATGATTCTGTGACATTATGTAATATAATAATTATAAAAATTATTAATTATATGAAGTTATGTAATATGTGAAATTATGTAATGAAAATGTATCACATTTCAACTTCAGCTGAGACTACTAAAAAGCAGGAGTTTGATTCTTAACATTATAAACTACGTATCAGACCAGCTGAAGCTTTTTTGTTAGATATAGCTGTAAAGATAATTTCAAAAATACACAAGAAAACTAGGAGTTTAAGTCTTCTTTCCAGAAAATTTGATCTGAGTCTCAATGACAGTCAACAAGACTTCACTTTCTAAGGCCAAACTACAGGTTTTCTATGGCATGGGAGCCTTTTGCCAGTCTAGGTATGTCACATATCTAACAAAAGGCTAAAAAAATGTTTACTGGTACATTTTTACATACCAGTTTATGTAAGGAGGTGAAATAGTATAGAAAAGGCTCAGGTTTGCAGGGGTAGGTAGTGCTACAACAGAATTACTTAGCACTTTGCTAGTTTACATTGCCAATGTGATTGTACTAAGACCTAAGAAACTATGAACTTCTTCCAGGCACTTTTTTCCCTTCTAGTAGAAGTATTTTCTAGTTAAAGCATACAAAGATTTTATGAGACACCAAGCAGGACTATAGCCAAGCTTCTGCACGATCTCATCTGATCCATCAGCTCCTTTTGGCCGAAGACTCAGTAGGAAATCTTTCATTTGTGTGGTGCGTAACTGTCCCCACCATTTCAGAATTTTCCTTTACAGGGTATGAAGGAAACCTTGTCACACAACACCGTAATTCATTGCTCAAATTTTTAATTTCTGTTTTATAGCCTTGGGGGGCTGACCATAGGAGTACTCTCTATTTCTCTGGGAAAAAGAAGTTTCTTGTTTTTTCTTTAACATCTTTCAAAGAAAAGCCAGATGCATTTGATGTCAGTGTAAATTTCACTGGCTTGAAAATAGGCAAGGCTGTATCTACGTAAAAACCATTTTGAATTGTTGTAGCTTAGTTGTGAAACCTAAAGCAAAGGAGCTGGATTTCAACTGACTTTCCTTGATATTTTAATTAGTAAATAAAGTCCTTACACCTATGAAACATTTTGCCTTCAGAAAGGTATTTCAATGTGCCAGTTGGGTAATTGCTATAAACAGTCATTTTATGCTATAATCACCAGCTCTTAATCCGTACATTTTGACATCATTAAAAAAAAAGAAGAAAAGGGAAGAAGTGGTCCTGAGCAGAGACTGACTTGAAGACAGACATGAGTGTTTGTCAGCTGTCTTTTTAAGTGAGAAGAGGATGAACTGAAGGACAGATGCTCACCACTCCAGAAGGGTTGTAGCATCATAAATGTCTTATTCTTTTATGGTCAAGGTGTCCACTCAAAGAGATGGGTATAGCCTATAGACTGTATTGTGGTTATTGTTCTTCTGACTCTCAGATCTACCTATAGAAGTCCTTGTCAGTATTTTAGGGTATGCTCTTCATCAGACAGGTAACCAACTCTTTTTTCTTTATTTTTTATTTTTTCCCCCCCCCAAGAGCCTTAGTCATGAGCAAGGACCCCATTTTGCCATGTACACAGAACAAAGAGAGGGAAGAGGACAGGATTAACATGGCTGCCATTGTCGCCACAGCTGCGACACAGTGTTCTGCCCAGGGTGCCAGCAGTGATGTCCTACTGAGGAACCCCTCCCTATTCCAGCCTGACGATGATTGTTCTTGACAGCACCTGAGGGTCTTGTCCCCATCTTACCCTTTGTACAGGCTCCAACAGATTACCCCTAGCAACAGTTTTTGTGCTACTTTAAGGGCTTTCTGTTATACCAAGTGATGATACATCCTCTTTGTTGAAAGCTGGCTGTTGTCATATCTTAAGAAAGTAAGTGTTGCATGTTCACTTTTGCCAGGGTGAGTTCCTTAGCTGAGTGCCAGAGACTTCCCATGTACACTCATTCTCCTCCCACCAGCTGTCAGTGAACAGAGTACTTGCTGGACAGCCTTTTGGTCACAAGTGCCTGCATCTGGCAAAAAAAGCAAAGTGTGAGAATTTTTCAGTTTTCTTTGCAGAGGAGGACTTTTGAGGATTTGCAAAGACCTTTAGGTTAAAGGTGAGTGCTGTGATGAGTGAAATGATGTTGATGGGATAGGGAGCACACCAATCTCCATCATACCATGTTCTGCTGAGAGCATCTGACCTCTGATCCCGAGTACAGACAACTGGACTGCTCAGTGGGCCTTTTCAGTATTTTGTAGTATACAGACAATCATGGACAGAAAAATCTCAACTGTGAATGATGATTCCCAATGGACCTGCATAGATTCCTGTAAGTTCTAGTGTCATTGCATGGAACCAAGAGCATGTGATTTTCCATGACGATTATTCTGTTTTGTTTTACACAGGTTGAAAAACCACAAGCATAAAAACAAGTCTTGAAAAACTTTGTGATTTTGTTCAGCTACCAGTGTGTATAGCCTCATCTATGGCTTTCTCTGGAACCTCTAGGTTAAATTCTGTGTTCCAGTCATCATCTTCATATCTCGCTGTAGTCCAATTTACTAGAGAGATTACCTCACTTCATCTCCTTATGGTACAGCATGAAAGCTACACACCACTTCATTAGTGAAAATATCAGCTGTGTGAGGCAGATAGACTGTTCATGCTGCCAAGCAAATTAATTTGCAGCTTGCCTCTCCAGAATAGAATAAAAGCAAACCTTGGTATCTTCAGAAAAAAATTCACAGTAACCTCCTTCAGCGTAGGCTTCCTACTCCATCACCAACAGAATAATCTCCCATCTACTAAATAAAGCCCAGCTGTTAGTGACAACGCTGACAATAATCACACACATTTCTTATTGTGTAGGCGTAATTCAGGGAGGTACGCTACCATCAGAAACTGGAAGCTGTTCCTCTAAACAAATCTGTCGAACGCCAGTGATGATAATTGCTAGTGATTATTCACCGATTGCTAATGCGGTCTAGATTTAGACATTCCAAAAGAGGGACAGCCTGGCAGTTTTTCACATGAGTGCGTGTTCAGGCTAAATTTTTAATTTTTAGCAGCTAACAGTAACTCTCAGTAACGAAAAAGCTAGTATTCAATAGCTGAAATATATACTGCCTAAGCGTCACACAGTTTTAGGCTTACTTTACAGGCATATAATATTTCAATTTGAAAATAAGGAGGAAGTGTTGCCTAAAGCCTGTTAAAATAAAGGATGTCAAATGAAAGATAAAATCATCTTTCTGGTAGAGGAGATTTAGACTGGGCCGAAGGAAAAAGGGAAGTTGTTATAATTCATCTGCACCCTGGAAGCTATGCTGTATGAGTTTTGTTGGAAGAAATCAGATCTTTTGTGAGACCAGATGGTACAGCTGGAAAAAGATGACAAGCTTTCAAGCACACAGAGCATTCATTAACTGATGACACAGATGTAGCAAACTCACAGCTAACTGCAGAACAATGCCATGTGTGTGAGTAAATAGATCTCTCAAACCTTTTTGAAAAAGACTGCCTAATCCTCACCTCTATAGTCCTCTCTTTAGGGGGTTCGGGCACTCATCTAAATCTTATAAATTGAGTTTCCAGTACTGAACAAAGAGCTGATCTTACTGTGTGACCAGATCGACACTAGTGTCAATGAAATGGAGAGAGGAGGAATGCATGAGGAGGGGCACTGCTGTTTGAGGTCACTATTAGGCCTCAAGAGCATAGCAAAGGGTTCGAGGAGAACACCCTCAGTGCCACTTTTTTCACTAATTGTGCAGGTAAGTTTTGTGGGTGTGAGAGAAAATTTTGAACGTTCAAATGCTGGGCTGAAAAGTTGTTTCAATTTCTTGCAAACAGCATTTTGCAAACTTACGTGATGCTTAAATTCATGAGATTTTCTGCAACTAATACAATTTAATATCTATTAAGGCTGTGCTAATAAATCTGCTTTCTGCTAAATGGACTGTTTCAGCTGATCTGTTTTTTTTGAGAATTACCATATAAAACTGGACACTCCGGTTAAGCAGAACAGTACACAGAGGAGTGTGGTTGGCAGACGGTTTGTGCCCTCAGAGAGTGACTCTGATTTGGTCCTCAGAATGCCGTTCTCCCTGGCTGCGTTTGTATTGTCTCTTCTGTGGCTCCCAGGATGTCTGCTGTCCGCGTTCCCAGCGGCAGCCTGCCCTCTGTGCAGCAGCTGGCTGAGCCTGGCTCTGTGTCACATGGGACTTCTTAGCTGATGATGCTCCCCACATCCTCCTCTGTGCCGTGGGGCAATACAGGGGGAAAGAACAACTAAACCACCATCACCATCTGGTCAACTGCTTCCCTGTGCTCTCCTTTGTTTCCCAATACGGAACAGAGCAGCTTTGCGCTGCAGAAACCTCAGGCGATGGCTCCTTATTTTGTGTTGCCACTGCATAGGGTGACTCCTACAAAGTAAATGAATTGGTGCCATCTCAGCTGTCCTAGGGGGTTATGGTATGGGGACACAGGTTTAAGTACTACTGCTGCTCCGTAGGAGACAAGACTCCTTTTGGTGACTGTTAGCTACTAGTGCTGCTGCTGTGGTTCGACTGACCCCAGGGAAAGACTGGGGATAGAAGACAACAGTCACGGTGGTTCTCCTCACCTCCCACCCCACAGCTCCCAGTGGGAGAAGTATGCAGTTATAAGCTGAGACTAATCTGGAGATAAGCCTATTGACCTTTGCAGGTTGGGCTACCTGTACACAGACCTATTATAGGCAGGTAGTGTATATATATTCTAGGCAATTATATGGTCTCACAGGGTTATACAAATACCTGTGAGAGTACTGATCCTAATGGCACCCTGCTGATGCAAGCCAGTCTTGTTATCCCGTATTATAGGACTATGGCAAGGAAAGACTAGGTAGCCAGCACAGGGAAGGCAGTAGAACGAGTTACTCAAGCTCCAGACTAGTTTTCTGGCTTCTATCATGTCCTTCCTTATCCATCTATGCCTTTGCATGTGTCGCATCCCAGAGCTCTGTCATATTTTCCATGATTAGTTACCTTGCACACTGGCTCAAGCAGGCATAAAATCTTGTGATCACATGTGCCATGATGTGGAATTTCCTATTCCATCTTTATAAGAAGATTCGGAAACCTAAATCTGCAGCCCTTATTTGCACTCAGTAAAGAAAACATGATCAGACACACCATTCTTAAGCTTCAGCTTGATGCATCTACAATGTATTTTAATTCAAAAATGTCTAATCCAAAAGATTTTATTTTAAGGACTACAAATATATGCCTCTCTGCTGAGTAACCATTACTTCAGTGGGAAATAGGAAGCCCGCAAATACATGCCTGGCTTCTCAGCGTGACCTATTGTGGCTCACAGCCATCTGTGTTTACAGTAAGAGATCGCCCACGTGCATTAGTCTGTAAACTGTATCAAAACCAAAAGCTTTTCTTTTTTCTTTTTCACTCTCCAGCTATTGCAGTCTCAGGGTGTCTCCTTCTAGGCATAAGTGTCAGCACAGATTTCTTTTTTTTTTTTTTTTTGAGGTCTAAGCAATCTAGCACTTCTCTGAGCTAGTGCTTCAAAGATGCCTTTGCATTATTGGTAGTTGAAAAGATTATTAGATTATTGTTGTCAGTTGTAAGGATGCATTTATTAGCTGCCTCACACCCTTCCTGGTCCTCAGTGGTTGCATATTCAGACAACCAGTGCATGTTTAATAAGCGGTCAAAATGTAAATGAGAGAAAGCCAAACCCATGAATTTCCCCAAGGTGGGGGGGAAGGGGTGTTGAGGAAAACCTCGGTTTGGCATTTGGGAACTCTCCATTTCTCCATGCTAGCTGACCTCAGACTGTCAGCAAACTGTCTTTCTGACCAGCACCAGAGCCATGAATAGCCACAAAATTTATTTTGCAACCCAATTATGTTTCTGCTAGTCTATGTATCTATTTGTGAATGTGATTATGCAAAAAGACTTAAACCCCAAGGTTTCCCATAAATGTCATTGGCAAAGAATGGAATTCAGGTCAAATTAGGACTTGATATGTTTTACAAGATGTTATGAAAGAGCTCACTCGCATTTCATGTAACAAACAGGAACACATTGGTGGAACAGGTAAAGCACAGCTGTTCTTACCACTTTATGGTCTCCAGGGCAACGAAATCGCATGCACATATGGTGCCCACATCTAACGAGGGTACCCTGGCTCAACACGGAAGGCACTTCCAAGGTTGTTGCAAAGATGAAGGAATCCCAGCGTATCCTGGAGTCATAGAATTGAAGGCCACTTGCAGCTTCTGAAGCTGCCTTGGGATTGTCCTGCACTCCTTGTCACTGCACAACCACTCCCACTGCCAGAAGGGCAAGAACATGAATTGCTGCTGCCGGGGAAGAAGCCGAGGCATTTGGTGCTGAGGGGCCTGAACGGAGCGCAGCTCTGCGACAAGTGTTTGGAAATGCAAAGCTATGCATGCTAGCGTGGGGAGTACTGCACCGGTTGCTGTCAGCCTGTCTTTTCCCCTTTTTTTATGATGGCTTTCATGACCTCCAGGCATTGACTGATCTGACTAGCAAGATCAGGGATATGGGCAGTGCTTGGAGTCTGTTGCCTGCTTTGCCACAGGCTTCCTGTGCCACTTCCTTAAACTGACACAATTAACCGCTCTGCTTAAGCCTTAACTGTGTCCCCTAACCATGTTGAGAATAAAGCTTTATGAACCTTACAAAATACGAGAAATGCTTAGAAATCACCTGGAGTGCTTGGTTAAATAAAGCAAATATGCCATAAATTTGGGGCAGGTACAAGAGCACAGGATAGACCGACAGACAGGATAGAGGGACACATCAAACACACTAATGTAAGCAAATTGTGGTAAAGAAATCTGCGATGATTTACAACATTTTAGGTAACAGTAACTTGTGTAATGGAGAACGAGAAGTTGCTTATCCCATGAGGCCTTCACAGGAAAATTGCCTCACGGTTTGCACAAGTGACCGTATTTGGGTGGGTAGTCCTGCACAGTAGCTACCTCACTGTGCACTCGCGTCTCTTGGTATCTTGTTCATGCACCCACATTCCGAGAATGGAACCATCACTTTGCTTGCTGGAGCTGGAAAGGCCCAACCTGGTTTAGTCACATGATGCTGAAGTGTTTCTCTTGAGTGAGCACGCTGCAGACATGCTGATTTTTAGAAATCCAGCAGTAAAATTGGGACTTTTGAAAGTGGGAAATGAGACTGGAACAGCTTGTACAAAACTGGAAAATATTCTAAACTTGGCCTTCTTAAAACTTTTGAGAACAGGAAGTGAAACAAAAAGTGAAATTGTTTCTTCTTAGTAATGATTATTATGTTCTCCAGTAAAAAATAATTTTTAAAGCATTTTTAGCTAATCAATATAGAAGCTAGAAACAGGCAAAATATTATCTTGTCTATTCACTAGTTACATTCTGCTGCATCACAGAAAAACAAATGTGAAGTGTCCTCTTAGAAAATTTCATTCTTTAATTAAAATAGTTTTGTGTATTTGTATGGAAACTGTAAATATTATGAAAATTCTGAACTGCCTCTTGAACAATATGAGCCTTAATTTTCTTACAAAGGGCCTGTTCACTGCATAACTGACAGGAATACCAAATCACCTTGTCCCCAAAAGGATCTCATATCCTGGTATGACTTGGACAGGGACATAGTCATCAGGATTTTTGTCAGAATACCTGTATGCCCCAGCCTGTTTATTTCTCAGATGAAAGCTTCTCCTTGTGTCTTTCTGTAAATCAAACTCGGAGCATTCAGAAAACATTTTCTTCATAGCTTGTATACAGTCTAGCAATCCCTGACTGCATGCTCTTCAACATGTTTGGTATTTTGCTAGTGCATGAACAGAAATTTTCTTTCGGTTATATGCAGCCAGTAAAGGAAATGATTACTCGGGAAATATCTATCCTTTATTGGATGTTTTGACATCTCCTGGACTTGTGCCACACAGTGCTGAGGATATTAATCAAGCCAGAATTACTGGGGAGAATTTCTCTTCAGTGTGAACGGAAGCATCCATCTGAATTCCATCCATCCATGAGAATTTTTACTGGGTTTATGACTGGACCAAATCAAGGCAAATGCACATCTTTAATACACTGATTTCCCCAGCAGGGTCTGCCTGTGGCCTACAGTCAGCATAAGGCTAAAAGACATTATTTTCACAAAAAGCATAGCTGCAGGAGAGCTTTCTTCAGGATGTATCAGCTCATTTCTCTAGGAAGCCCAAAATTAGCTACAAAAAGGCTGTAAATTCACCAGATGCTTTTTCTGTACGGTCCTCCACAAATCCATTCATCCTCAGATCCCTTTTTGAAGTAGCTATCTTTGTTTCTCAGTTCTTTCAGATGGTCTGCCAAATTATTGGCCATGTGAGCTGCTGCAAAGTACTCTGCAAAAGATTTTGCTACAGAACGCCTACTTTCAACTCTAATGGAGGAACATTTGAAAACTGCTGCACACCAATGGAAGCACATTAGTTTGGGCACAGCATCATACTAACAAGCCTACCGGGCTTTTGATTAAGAGCTAGATCAGACACAACCAGCGTAAAGTGTAGACAAGGCAAGCTTGGGTTTATCTATAACTGTCCATGCTCTAAATCTGTTTATTAAATTTTAACTGATAAAGTAAATAAAAGCATTTTAAAGAAATTGGTTATCTAAGTATTGCATTTCTAGGACTTCTTAAATAGCAGGTGGCTTGAATGAACTAATTAAATATCAATACAGTTAAAAGTCAAGCTGAACTCTAGAAACAGAGTATTTGAAACCTACAGTACTTGCACTTAAGTTATTAATGAATACCATTCGCTCTAATAAATATTAATGGGAGAGTACAACTTCTCATGTCATTCTTAACATGTGCCATTCTCTCCATTGGCTAACGTGGAATTTTGGAGCCAGAAGAGTTATTTATATTCAAGCTTCAAGAGCTCTTACTCATATACTGGCCAAATGCTATGATGTGCTGAACAAGGTTTGTGTCCCCAGATGAGACATCCTAGCCTTTTCTCAGCTAAATGTGTGCATTTAGCTGCACAGCACAGGGACAGTCCCTACCCAATCTGCAGCAAAATCTCTTCACTGAAGAGAGGGATGCAGACCTGCTCCAAGTGGGAGCTTCTGAACATGGCAGCCTATGTGACAAGAGGAAGGAAGCACACACGTGCCTCTTTTGCAGGTTGTTGGGTTTTTTTACGAAAAGTACCATTAATGTGGCTATTACATCAGTTAAGAGGAGTTAAAATACAAATAAATAAACAAAAATACGTATTTTCTCACAGTGTGAAGGGAAGGCCTTTGGGTACAATTTAGCAATTATAAATGGCTGTCCTCTCATTAAGTCACAGGCAGTCTATGATTCCAGACAACAAAGCCAAAGACCTACCTGATTGTATCTCACTCAGAGATACAATTCCTGTTCCCTTGTGGGAACAAGAACACTGTTAGGTATAAGTGATATTTCGGGTTTGGTTTGGGGGATTTTTATTGGTGGAGTGAGGAAGGGGTTACATTCAGACATTTTCATTCCCTGATGACTTGGACACATAACAACCATCTGTTCAGACGGTTCAATCCAGAACATGTTGTTTTCAGAGCAATGGAAGAATAACAAAATGAATAGACAAAAGACGTAATGTATTTGCTGAAAACTTTTGTTAGTAAGGCAAAGAAAATTTCTTTAAGGTGAAGTTAGACCTTTTTTCTTTGCTTTTTCTGCTACAAATAGTACAGTATGTGAAGAAAAAGCACATGGAAGGGATTCAGCTACATAAATAATATAATTTCAAAGGTGCCATTGGCTCTAGTTACTAGAGGATTTACAGGTAAACTGCTCCATTTCTCAAAGCTAATAAAAGTAGCACATGATTAAACACAGTTTATACTGTTAATAGGACCAAAGGTTTCAAAGGGACAAAAAGAGCCAATTAAAAATTAACCCTACTAAACAGCAGCAATTCACCAACATCCTCAAGGGTTTATTTAACAGGGCATGCTGCAAGAAGAGGTGATCAGTCATTCACAATGCAGCATGCAAACATCAAATATCATGCTAGTATCAGGGGGAATGATGACAGATTAACGTGTTTTATTTTCTAAACAAATACCATAAATTTGTGTGGCATTTTATATCTAAAAAAATAATGGAGGGTTTGATGAGAACAGTTGCAGAGGTCATTTCAGACCTTTATGACTGTATAATTCTCTGAAGCATGCACTTTGACAAGAGGCTGGGAGAAGGAACATCGAAATACTTCCAATGAAAATAAGTAAGATTAAATGTAATGATAAACAGGAAGAAGCTTAGTGACAAGACTGGGAGAAGTACAGAGAATATATTGTTAAATAGCAGGAAACTGCTTAGCTGTAAAGGAGAGGAGAGAAGGGAAGAAAACTGCAAAGAGATGAGGCATAGCATACCAAGCTAAATAAATGTACCATCTGCTGTAGGACAGGCAAGGGTTAGTCGTCTGGTCCGATGGAAGGAGCTATAGGTGGGGCCCCTCAAGCAGCTGCTAGAAAATGCTCTTGGTTGGATGAATGAGAAACAGAAAAAAAAAAACCTGAGGGGAACTTCTTCCTTTTTTGGGGGGGGACGGGGGGGACGGGGATGGGGGGGATGGAATGGAATGGAATGGAATGGAATGGAATGGAATGGAATGTCAGGGGTGGGGTGGGGTGGGATGGAATATGCTGTTGAGAAGAGAGAATGCTGATCAGTAAAGATATCATGAGGAGAAGGAATTTAGGTGGTGGGATGCCTACCTGCACTTCCAAATGTAGTGAAGTATCAGATAGGTCTTTGGCTTCTCTAGAATCACAGAAACTGGGTGACTTTTAAACCTCCTAAGAGATAATAAATGCAGTGGTGTTTTGTTGTTGGGTTTTTTTGTTTGTTCTGTTTTGTTTTGTTTATTGCTGTTCTTTACTCTGCATGGCTTCCCAGTTTCCTGATGTTTCATCGTATCGAGTCTGACTCCATACTCGGACGTTTTGCTTGGAGGTCTGTATTTATGTGGTGTATTAGTCATTCTCTGTTAAGGCACGTGTACAATGCAGTATAAGCAACCTGCTCGACCTTGAGCCTGGCTGTGCTCTCAGCAGTGGGTGGATTGGGTGACCTCCTGAGGTCACTCTGAACCTGAAGTACTCTGCGACTTAACCTTATTACGCTGTTGTGAAAAGTTGTGCACTGGCCGTGGATACATCCAGTATCCAGCCTAAGAATAGCTTGACTCCACCTGGAGCAGGACAGATGTGGTATGTAAGTGTTGGAGGGAGGTATGCCTGTTTCTAGGACTAAAAAATTTAACTAGTCTTTCTTAGTGACACCTTTTAGGATTCTTCTCCAAGAAGGGGATAAGGGGATACACAAAATAATCCAAATACAAGTTAGAGGTGGCACCTGTAGAAGGGTTGCTAGAAACTAGTATGCAAATAACATTTGTGTAGATAAATTGGTGAAAGAACTAGAAGCTAGGTACATTAGCTGCATTATGCTTTCATCAAGGATCACTTACACAACTTGTCTTAGGTACACAGAAATGAGTCACGTGGTAAACCACCATACCTTGTCCAAAGTTCACTGTCCTTTCCCTGGCTTTGGGAAAGAGGCAGGGCTTCCTGAAGAGTAGGAAGCTTTCTTATGGATACTGTTCAAGGTCCTGTTTATGCTGAAATGCCAGATAACTGCCTGATCACCCCTCCTCCAGCCTCGGGCACATGAACTAGCAGTTCTGTATGTCTTTTCACCACTACAGTATTTGCTGCATGCTACTGTGGTGAGTGACAGGAAATCTGGCTGGCTGACTGAAAGAAACGGTGGCTCTGCTTCAAGGTGGCTACCACCTTTAAGTATGGAAGCATGATGAGAGTTTGAAACCACTGTGTCTCTCTAAAAGCACCTAACAAAAGGTGAAAGTGTAAGTATTTAAATAAAAATACTGCATCCTTGTATTTGTCAAAGAAACAACACCTAGGTTCTTCTCTTCCAAATAAAGTTCTTGAGAGGTCTAACAAACGGGATTTAGGCAAAGCAGCTTATTGAGGGTAGAACACATCCCCTCCTAACTGCAACAGTCCGGTACTTTAATCTGTATTTGATGTCTGTATCTGTAGTCTCTGCAGTACATGAATAGTCTGTGCCACAGCACTGCCTCCATGCATGGCAAGAGGTGTCTTGGAGGGACTGCTTTCTTTTATGTCTTTCAGAAAAAGTTTATGCTGGTGTGCTTGGTTCAGCTCCTTATGCCCTTTTGAAAGGGGCCTGAGGCCAGAGAATGTATTTTGGGGACACTGACTTCCCTTTTTTTAGTGACTTTAACTGTTGCATTTACTTGACTAGGTGGGCTGCTCTGCGGCTTGCTAAGCTCTCCTTACAGCTGCGTGTGGGAAAACAGGTCCTGGGACCGAGAGCTAATATTCCTTCTAGAGACTAAGGTAAAACCTGAGACTTGCTGTTGCAGGGCTCGACAGCGGCAAAGGACCATGTGTGTATATGTGCAGGAAGTGGGCAGCTGACAAGAAAATAATCTTACAATCGATCTTAGCCTTCTTATACAAGTACATGTATGCATCAATGCACTCTCATGTGTTTTAACTCTAAAGGGGTTACTGCTGTTGCTATAGTAATCTCTGAAAAACTGTTTGTGAGGCACAGAAGGCATTGCTTCATCTTAATTGGCAAAATTAGTGCTGACTAAAAAAATTAATTGCCTAGAGGTTACGGCATGGCTGCTATAATCCATAAGGAAATACATCCATTTTTCCCTCTTGGCTGTTACATCTTGCTTTTGTTACAGTTTTTTTTTTGTGAATCAGTATCTCTGCTAAGTTACTGCAATTTTCTTTTTTTTTGTTTTTTTTGCTTAGCTGGCTTCTAACTTGGTGCAGCAGTAAGAAATTTCAGTCTCTTGGTCTTGAAAGGTAGTCCTCAAACGTGGTGATTCTTACTCTCTCGGCAAATCTTTCACAGCATATTTGTGTGGGTAGGTTCGCATGCAGTTTGTGCTGCTCGGAATACTCATTGTTCCAATAGGTAGTTTATGAAACAGTACTTCTGGAACTAGGTGGGACGTGGTTTCTGCCTTGCTCACTTGCCCTGCCTCCATCAGGGAATCTGCTAATTGTTTAATGAATGTTATCTAAAGTTCTTCTGTCCGGGTGAGTCTCAGAGACAGTCTAACCCTACTGGAAAGTAGCTGCAGGAGTGCTAAAGCAGCTTCCTAGGCTTCTTTTACAGTGGGCCTATTCTCAAGGACTGTTTCTTAGTCCTCAAGAAAACTACAGCGGTACCAAGTGCTTATACTGAAGTTGATTTTATTCTTCTATATTATCTGATCACGAGAGGCAGATTAGGACTTTTCATCCTTGTCAGATCTGTATTTGATTACAGAAGCTCAAAAAAACCCCCTCTTTTTTCCTCATTGCCCCATGAACTCTTACAATGAGGCAAATTCCCGGTGAATAGCTATACTGCAGAAGGAAACGCTAGCAGAGCTATCAAATATCCAGGTAGTGTTAACACAGCAGCATGCAGATGATGGCTCTGAAGATGGGGGAAAATGTAGGCAAGCTTTCCCTGGCTGGGAATTCTATATAGTTATGACAGCCAGAAGGGAACAGTCTCTCAAGGTCTTGCCTCCTCTGCCAGATCTCAGAAAAATCCTTTCAACACATCCACTGGAATGCTCTCTGAAAGATTAGTAATCAGCTCATAATCTTCCTAATTCTTGCTGCAAAGATACCTACATTCAAATGGATAGAAACTAGAGCTGGCTGGGAACTGTGGCAGGCTTCTCTTCTCAGAGGATTAAGACATATTAATTCTTGCCCGTATTTCTTCAGAAGTTGCGTTTTTTGTTTGGTTTAGTTTTTNGTGGGAGACTAACTGCTGGAGTCAGAGGGTCAGTTAATAGACTCAGCGGGTTCAAGACCAAGGTCTGGTTCAGCACCGCTTTGTCATGATTAGCTCTTGATTGGTTTCATTGGCCATTCATTGGTGTATTCTTTCTTCCCCACAAAGTCCTTTAGCTCATTTACAGTCTTTTGGGCAGATGTAAGGCTATAGCTATTAGTGACCTACGTGCTAAAATAATCATGGTAGAGGTAACTACAAGGTAACATGCCTGACCCAGGTAGCTAAGGCATGAAAATTGCTACTGAAGCCTGAGTACAGGCCCTGTGAATGGCAGAGCCATTATGACAGGCTGCCACAGGGCATGCTCCCCTTTAAGTCATTGTAATAATAGTCAGAAGGGCTCTGACTATTATTACAATGACTTAAAGGGGAGCATGCCCTGTGGCAGCCCGTCATAATGGCTCTGCCATTCACAGGGCCTGTACTCAGGCTTCAGTAGCAATTTTCATGCCTTAGCTACCTGGGTCAGGCATGTTACCTTGTAGTTACCTCTACCATGATTATTTTAGCACGTAGGTCACTAATAGCTATAGCCTTACATCTGCCCAAAAGAGTGTAAATGAGCTAAAGGACTTTGTGGGGAAGAAAGAATACACCAATGAATGGCCAATGAAACCAATCAAGAGCTAATCATGACAAAGCGGTGCTGAACCAGACCTTGGTCTTGAACCCGCTGAGTCTATTAACTGACCCTCTGACTCCAGCAGTTAGTCTCCCACGCACGGAGTTAACCACTTGTGACTACAAACTGCGCATCAGTGCGATCAGAGTGATTCCTCTGAAAGCGCTGGTGCTATAGTCCATTAACAGTTTCTACAAGAATGTAAGGGATCAGGCTGAGGTTTTTATTCCCTGTGGCGAGAACTGGCAGTGCCTAACTGCCGAGGTGTGTGGCTCCTACATAACGGCATAACTCGTTCTCATCTTTAAGGGCTGTGCTTCTAGAACTTCGAGACCTTATGTGTTAGCTATCCTACTTACACATTATGTACCCCGTAGTATTCTGTTATAGAATAGTAGTAGTTGAAAAGTGCTTTTGAAACGGAGGTAGTCTGCTGCTCTGAGAAAAAGGGTATCTCAAAGGGCTTGCCTTTGGAGCTGAAAAACAGAGCCGTGTCTTCCACAGAGGATGATAACTTGTATAATTCTTGTGAACAGCATAAAATTCTGATGTAATGGTAACATAAGTTTCAGGTGGAGCTGTGTGGGCAGACATGACAATGATCTGAGTCAAATACAAAGCATGTATGGGCCCGTCTACTGCGTTTGTGCTACTGGTACGTTTCGTGTGCTTCAGATCAGTCCTGGAGAAGTACATCAATGTCACTGGAGTATCTTCCAACAGGTTGCCAGCAAATAAACATACACAGGTGCAACAGCAGTATGGGAGAAGTGTGGCTGTGACACCCTAACTGAGAAGAGTGCAACCTTGCAGGACAGATGAACATACTCAAGTTAGGCTCCCCTCCCCCTTTTACTCAGTACCATCTGCGTAAGACTAGTGGGGACACTGCAGTTGCTAGCTTACACCGAAAGCCTGTACCTCTGCCTCCTCTTCTTAGGATGAAGGGCCTTGCCTACCTCTAGACTGTAATGCCAAATCTTGCAAAAAGCTCTTGGACTGTATCTACCTCCTGGTTAGCTGAATCTCTTCCATTCTCGTTGTCTCTCCATCTGTCTCTGGTTCTAATCAAAGCCAGTATATCGAAACAGTATGTATTTTTTTAACAGGGGCTGTGACAGAGAGGTAACCTGTGTGGAGACGTGGCATCATGCTACCTACTTTTTAGCAGAACTTGACCTCAGATGGCAGAACAGGGAACAGTGGAAATCAGTAGATTTTTAGCCAAGAGCATGATGATACTGTGAACTAACAGCAGAGTAAGGCAGGGCGGGGGAATCTAGCAGTCCTTCTCAGAGAGCTGGCCGCTTCGCAAACTTTCTTCTCAAGCGGCCGTCAGCGTGGCGACGAAGCAGGCCTCCCAGGGAGCCTGGCCGCAGGGTGCTGCAAGCTTCCCCTGGGCTTCAGGCAGCGAACACCCGGAGGAGGCCGGCAACAGCGGACTCAAGGGGCGCTCCGCTTGCGCCTGGGGCTGCCGGCGGCCCCTTCAGGCCAGTCCCGGAGCGAACCCAGCAGCAGGGTCCGCGCCTCCCCGCCCCGGCCGCGGCCGCAGGGCTCGGCGGCTGGCCGGCGGGGAGGCTGGCCGCACGCGGCGCGGAGCCGGCTCAGGTGCGGCGGGCACCGCTCGGGTAACGGAGGGACGGCGGGGACGCCGAGGGGCCGCAGGAATGACCGGACGAAGCTCCGGGCGCTGTGGCTGGTCATGGCGGCGCCGGGGCGGCCGGGCGCGGGGCGGCCTCCCTCACGGAGGGAGGAGGCCTCGGCACGAGTGTGGGACGACGCGCCGCGTGCCCCGGCGGCCCAGCCGGCCAAGCCCATGCCCCGGCTGGCCCAGGGGGCGCCCCGCTGCCGCCCCGGCCGCCCCCCGCTGCCGCCCCGGCCGCCAGCCCGCGCGGGAGGCCGCCCAGGGGCGCCGGGGGCGGCCATGCAGGGCCAGGGGGCGGCCGGGCCGCCGCGCGCGCCACAAGGGCGCGACCACCGGGGGCGGGGCCTGCGATGCAAATGAGAGGGGGCGGCCCCCGGAGTTGCGGGGCAGCCGGGGCGAGGCGGCGGGCGGGGGCACCGGACGGGCCGGGCCGGGCAGGGCCGGGCGGGGGCGGGGACCGCCGCCGGGCGGTGGGGGGCGGGACGGGGCACGGCGGCCGCAGTCATCCCGGCGCGGCGGGCGGCGGAGCGGGAACATGGCGAGCGTAGGAAACGGCACGGAGGAGAGCGGCGGCGGCGAGGAGGTAACCGGCGGGAGGCGGCGAGAGGGCTCCGGGCGTGCGGGCAGCGGACGGTCGTCCCCTGCCGGCGCAGCGGCGGGAGGGAGGCGCGGGCGGGGGCCCGGCTGCGCCGGCATCCCCACCGCCCGCCCATCTGCCCCGCGCCGCGCTGGGGCCGGCCGGGCGGGCACCCGCCTCCTCCCGGCGCCGGCCCCGCTGCCGGCGGGGCGAGGAGCCGCCGGGAGTTGGGGAAAGTTGTCCCGGCGGCGGGGCCACGGCAGCCCCTGCCCGCACCCCCCGCCTTCGTTGTTATTTTTTCT
>JAKFQP010000061.1:4529586-4547833 GCA_023375905.1 Nycticorax nycticorax | reverse complement strand
TTTTTTGTTTAACCCCAGCTCCGCGTCAGAGCCGCGCTCCTCCGGTGCTCCCTGCGAGCTGGCTGCGCCGCCGCCCCGGTGCGCGTTTCTGCCGGCGGCGGGCGGGGAGCGCGACCCCCCCCCCGCGCCGCCCCGCATCCCCCCTGCCCGGGCAGGGGCAGCGGCAGCGTGCCGGGAGCGTGGCCCAGGGCCCGGGGCAGCTGCGCCTCCGGGTTTTGCTGCCTGGTGGGGACGGGTGGCGCGGGGGGGCCCCTGCTGCCCGCGGGGTCTGGGAGGGTGCGGATCCTCCTTCGTGGGCCCCGTGTGCGCGGGATCTTCTGGCGTTTTGGGGAGGTTTGTGGCTGGGAAGTGAAACCAGGCAGAACGGTTGTTGATGTGAAGAGGTGGAGTAGCCTGGAGTTTGTAATTTCCCTCTTGCTTCAGTTGAAGGTCCTTTAAACAGATGTAGCGGAAATCCCTTAAAATGAACACCTCATCTTTCAGGCTTTTCTTCGTATCCTCTTGGTCCAGAAAAACGCAACGGCGGCATCATTGGTGACACCTCTCTGAACGCTGGTGACAGCCAGGGACCTCCTAGACTAGCTTTTGGGGAGGTTGCTGCAAAACTGAGGCAGTTGTAACCAGAGGGTGCTTTTAAACACAGTAGATCGCAGTCCCAGCATGCACGTGTGGGAATATTGACTTTTGATTCCTGGCTACGCAGTCTAAAATGAATTATTTTAGCGTTGCGTATGTTCAGCAGCTTCTTCAAAAAAGATTTGTAAGGCATGCCTCCAGACGAACTTTGCTGAAGAAACCAAACTGATCCTTATGATTACATAGCAGTTGGGTTTTTCTTTATACTTTTGGTTTTTTAAACCTTGTTAGGATGAATTTTTGAAACAGGCATGTAACCAGTGCCCCCTTTCTGAGATGAGGCATAGCACAGGGCAACTGACAAATGTGTGTGTGGGACTTGGTATGCTGTGTAGTTGGGTTGAATCCTTGTGTTTTGTGTTTGGCAGTTGCAGAAGCCGTTCTTGGAAGAGATGATAAAACCCAGCTTGTTCTTTTTCTCGGTTGGAAGGCGGGGATGCGTACTAGTCTGTATTTCAGAGCATGCTATAAAAGTTGCTTCTTCCTAAGGTTATAGTGTGGAGGCATCATGTGAAGAGGATGTGAAATGCTTAAGTCTCGTTGTATGCTGGGGTGAATCACTGCAAAATCATAGAGTGATCTCCGCGGAGCTGAGTGCTGTTTCCAGTATAAGGAGTAATACCAGTGAAAACAAGTTATTAACAAACTCTTGCTGCTCTCAGTAAGCTAGCAGTTGGAATTCACAATTGTTAAAATGGATATTTAGCAACTTAGTCGTAGCCCAGGTATGTGAACAATAGGGAAGAATATTCTTCACTTTGCTCTTAAGTGTCAATGCTTTATTAGAGGAAAAGAAGCTGCCATGCAAACAAATTGAAAGGTGGGTGTAAAAGCACCTGGAAGAGGCTTTATTTGAGCAATAGTCTGCAAAAAGTCAAAGGTTTCTCCAGATGGGCTCGAAAGACCCCGTGCTCTTTGCAGAGACTTGTGCTTGATTCTCTGGAGCCTGCAACGGACCAGAATCTGTAATGGTGCGAGTGCTTGGATTTTGCCAGGTGAGAACCCAGAGTTCAGGAAGGGAGGGGCAGACAGTGGCTTGATCTTGGGGAATGTCACTGCTCCTGCAGCAGCAGCTGTCTGGACCACTGTAGGCTGCTTTTGCCTACAGGTTCACCACGATCTCTTTACTAATAACCTAGATGTAGTTTCAGTGCTTCATGCGTGAGATAGCTGAGACACTTAAAAATGACTTTTTTTGAAGTGTTTGCAACAGTTATGATGTCGGGGAAACTGAAGTTGGGGAACATTACTATTAGCTTTGTTCTTACGAGCTGCGTGCATCTAAATAACGCTGTTCACATGGAACATGGCAGACAGGAACTCTTTTTCCTGATATAAGTGTACATGCTTAGTACTATATGAACCTATGCTCTTTTAGCATAGAATTTTGCTTTGCAGGGACTTGTGAATACTTCTTCATCCCTGAAACCTTGAAGAAGGGTATGTTAAGCTAAAACTTGAAGTTGTTTCCTGCTTAACAGGATGTTGACCAACAAGAACCCTGCTTCTAAAGTCCAAGCTTAAGGTAGCAGATAGCTGCTCCCTGCTGTAGTCCCTGTTGAATAAAATTTGTGGTTTTCCTTATGCTTCTTGCAGCTCAAGGAAGTGCCAGATACCCTGTTTATCTATATTTAATTTTTTTGTTGATTTATGCCTTATTGACCTGCAGCAGTGGCTTTCCAGTGGGCATGGCGAAGAAGTGGTGTGAAGTGTAAATAAGTGTTTGATTCCACACACACAGCTAATGCAAGTGTAGTAGTCCGACACCAACAGGAATTGGAGACCTAAGCCTAAGAGGCTGTATTAATGAGACCGTGTTAATGGGTATGCTCATCTGGGAAAACAAATGGCTATTAAACTCATGAGTTTCCTGTGCATTGTTGCTTCCCGTGTGTCAGAATGCCGGTGGTCATCCTCTGCTAGGAAGCAGTTTCCTGGATGCTTATGTGATGAGAGTGAAAGTGCCCACCTGTGGTGTGCCCAGTTGTGAACTCGGGATGTGGTATGCCACCGGCACTTAAACCGCTGCATGGTGCTGCATTCACCTACTAAAAGTATTCGTACTAGTATTCTTCTGGAAGAGGTTGCAAATCTAGGACAGATATGCTTAACTTTAAGGGCAAAATAGCACTCCCAGCCACCACAGAGTCTTCAAGCAAAACTTTAAGCCTTTTCCCCACCCCCTCCCCCGTCTAAAGATTACTTAAAATAGTGGGCCAGATCTGCTTCCCATTAAGTTCACTCTGTGCTGCCCTGGTTTTTCAAAGTCTTAAAGCCAGCTTAATTGGTTACTTGGGGATTCCCTATCCATTAAAAAAAAAAAGCAAACCCAACCTTGGCCTTTGTGCATGTGAGGGTTGTGTTCAGACAGAAAGGATCATGATCAAGAAGTATCTAGATGCTAAAAAAATGCCTTGTTTGGCCACAGTCAGGCAGGCTAAAGATTATACACAGATCTGAAAGTGATTTGATGCCCTTGCTGTGGTTAACTCCAAGGCTTGTATTAAGAACAGCTTGGCCAATTCAGCTAATCTGTGCCTCAGCTCTAAACTAACCTATTAAGGAAAATTTAGGTAATGAAGGTCTGATGAGGCATGCTGTACTCTCTTGAACTGCCCAAGCAGGGACAAACAGTCTATAGGCCGGCTTTATCAGCCTGGACAGTTTATCTTCAGGGCTAATTTCAAAATGAAACTAGCATCGTCTTTAACTCAAAAGCTGTTTAGTACTGGTTAGTACTCTGTTTAAGTACTCAAGCTTTTCATCCACGGCTGCAGCAGCTGCTGCACTTACGATCAAAGAACTTGCTAGTGGTGTGCTTCTTTCCACCGGTAGCTTAATATAATAGTACACTTTAGAATAAATCATAGAATGGTGCAGCACTGGCCATTCTCTCTCTCATGTTTACGCTGAGGACTCTTCACCAGTTTTGTTTGCTAGTTCCAGCCTGGAAGAAGAGTTTCAGAGGTGAGAAACAGTGGTAGCTGCACTACCCTGGAGACTTTGAGAAGCTGGGAACAAGCCACTATTGTGCCTTTTTCACCTTAAAAAGTGAATAATATGTTGGGAATATGCAGTGGGAAGGGGCAGTGAGGGCGCTTCCTCTGGTGAAAGGTGATCGTTTTTAAAAACATCCTAATCTGATTTGTGTGGTTTTGTCTCTTTGAGAAGTAGATCTTGCTCAACTGAAGAATGTAAAATTTGAACTGCTTTTGTCAGCTTATTCCAAAGGTTTGTGCTTTGGCACGTAGCTCATCTGTTTTTCCTGTTCCTGCTTTGGCCTCTCCTACTGTCAGAGCACATCTACATCTAAGATGAGGGGCAAGCTATTCCAGCAGCACACATGAGAAAAGGACCATGGGAAAACTAAGCATGACTAGTAGTTTCTTCTTTATTAAACACAATGAGGTTGCTCTCTGTGCTTCCAAGGTTCTAAGGTTCTTTATTTCAAATAAAACTTTGTTACAGCCATGGGTGTACCTGTTGAGAGGTATTATTTTTTCCTTGTGACTACCTCTTCAAGGTGAGGATGTGTTCTCCGATTTTATATTACCTATATTGTTCTGAGATGGCTGATTTTTATTATTCACATTTTTCCATTTCTTATTTGGCTTCCTAGAGCTTGTCTCATTCATCCATTTGAGTCCCTTGGTTGACTGTGACTGAATTTGAAAGCCAGGTAGATTTAAAAAAGCGCATGGTTTAAGTCTTTATTGGTTTCCTGGAGGGGGAAAAAGAAGTGTTTGTAACGTGTTCCAATTAAGCTTTCTTATTTAATGTTCACTTTGGTTAAAGAGCGTGCTGTTCCTCCTCAGAGAGATATCCACAGGAGATAAGGGAAAAGGTGGGGTTACTGTGGAAAGCACAAGATGCTTAGGGAGGAAGAGCTGACAAACTTCTGGAAGAGCTAAGTACCTGTGAAATGAATTTGTCTGTCTTATAATTTGCTTTTACGTCTCTTCTGTGGTTTGGGGGGGGGAGGGGAGAGGGAGGTGGTGATATTTGGGTTTGTATATAGATGGAAAAAAATAGAACAAAAAAGGAAGAGTCAGCTTCTTTCTTAAGGTTTTGGTTTTTCTTTGTATGTTGAACTGCTGCTGTTCTGTGGTGGAAAGCAGCAGCTAGTACCTTTTAACGAAGCCTTTACTTTAAGCAAGGGAAGTTGCTGGCCTTATGGGTGCAGCTCTCTTGGTAGTGGTAGCTAAAAGCTTGCCATCCACTATGTGGAAAGATGGTTCTACTTAAAGGGGGATAAAATGCTTCTTGTAGTTCCAGTAAACCCATGTGAAAATTACGACTTTGGAAGCACATTTGGTTCTGCAAATGTATGTTCTTCCTTTGTTGACATCTTGGTGCCAGTATGCTTGGAAAAACTCGACCCAATGGGCTTGTTGGGACTGCTGGAGATCAATGACTTTGCTTGGGTTGAGGTTCTTGTTGCCCCCTCTCTTCACAAAAGTGTGAAAATTATGACTCTGGAAGCACATTTGGTTCTGCAAATGTATGTTCTTCCTTTGTTGACATCTTGGTGCCAGTATGCTTGGAAAAACTCGACCCAATGGGCTTGTTGGGACTGCTGGAGATCAATGACTTTGCTTGGGTCGAGGTTCTTGTTGCCCCCTCTCTTCACAGAAGTGTTGCATGTTGAAAGAGAAAAGGAACTTAATTGCTTCTTGGCACACCACACGTTACATAGCAGCATGGACCAGGGTGACTCAATGTACAAGTAGGTGTTAAGCATGTAAGATCTTATGCCTCCTGTCTTGTTAAGTAAGTCACCTGTAGCTTACCTAACCAAGAGGGCTTGAAGTAGCAAGGAAAGTTTCAAATAAGTAATAGGGCTTTCTCTTCCTGTGTGGCACCAGCACAGAAGGTAGAGATAAGATCATGGTTGCTGGCAGCAGGCTGGCAGGAATACAGCCTGACAGACCACATCCATCTGGTGGGTGGTGATTTTCACCCACACTGTTTCTTCTGCATTAATAGAAACAACTTGAGGGAGCAGAAATGGTGGATCATGGCTCTCCTTTAGGACAGAGAGCGAAATCGTGCAACCTGAGAATCGGCTTTAGAGGTGGATCTGTGCTGCTTAGAGCTTGGACATGTCCAAGACCCTTGTGCCAAAGGTGGTCAGGTGTCTGCTTAGGTGGTCAGAAATGTGAGAATTTGTGTACCATTGCAAAATATTTCTGCTTTTCTAAGCCCTCTCAGGTTCAAAAAAAAATCTCAGCTAAGTCAATAGTAAGTAAATATCACAGACCTGTGGGCTTATGACCAAATACCAGGTGTTAAAAAGTAAGATTTTTTTTTTAAGTGAAGACTTGCCTGGCACCTTATTCTGGAGTAAGGAAGCCACACTGTTAACCACATTAGTAAGGCAAGATACCCTAATACCTCAGGCCATAGTAGCAGTCGTATTTTTTGTTATGATGCAGTGAGTGTATCATGTTTTTATTCCACTTTTATGCATTCACTGTGCAATAGAGTAGTAAATAAATTTAGGAATCCAGCGTTTGGGTGTGTAGCACTGCTTAGATTTCTTCTTGTCCCTGGGAGCTAGCATCATGCGTGCTTTTGCTCTCCAGAAATCCTCTTATTGGAGGATGTACAAGGACAGTCTGTCATCAAAACAGAGGGGAGGTCTGGTGGAAAACTGTTTCTGAAGACAGCAATTTTCGGTGTCTGTAATGCTTGGCTGTAACTAGTAGTAGGTGGCCAGAAGAAAGAAGAAATACTGCTGTTAGCTTTAGCTGAGGGAAGTGTGATTATAAAGGTGGAATATGTCACACTTTTATTTTCACCAAAAAACAGTGGACTAAGAAGAACAGGTTTTATCTGGGTTGTCTCCCCTAGGACTGTTGATGCCCAGTCCAGCGGGGCAGCTAGCTAGACTTGCTCCCTATGTCATGGGCTTTTTTTTTCTTTTCTGCAAACTTAGTAAGTTTCCAGGGCTGGAGCAAATTACTTTTTTCATTTAATATTTTCATTTTTTTTAAAGAAGTATGAATAGTAATTCATTGTTAAATGGCTACTCTAAGGTCCTGTGGCAAAACGTGGGCTTGCTGCTGAAAACGCTGCAGAGATGTAGAATTACCAGTTGTGGCTTTGGTAAAGCAGCTTTTTAGATGGGGCAGGATTATGCAGATCGTTAGGGTTCTTGTAGCTCACCTGGCTGGAAGGTGCTGAAGAAATGTAGCAAAAACTGAAGTATTCCACACTCTCTACAAAAATTTCCCACTCTAATTTTGGGAGAAAATCATTTGTCATGAAAATGGTTACAAATAATGACTTTGAAAATAGTCGTTGTGATGTGAAGCTTAAGTGCTTCTTGACTTCTTTATTAATAAACGGTAGCAGAAGCGAATACTTTACGAAATACAGTTTGTTAGGGCCTTCCCAGCAAGAAAAATATTTTGAAAAGTAATCCTATTAACTGCGTTGAGGGAGAAAGGAGGGGTGGTATTTGAGCCATTTTTATCTATTGTATTATTGTATCCTTACATCTATATCATATATTAATTACGTTAATTTTATGTTCTTTGTCAAGGGAAATGTGGAAAGCATAGGAACTAAACTTTGGAGACAAAGCAGTTTAGCTAAATTTAAGTGTGTGACTTGGACCAGAGGAAGAACCTTAAGGTAAGACTCAGTGGCTTAAACGTAGTATTAAAGAATATCTAAATCTGTGCCTTGTCCAGATGGAGAATCTTAGCATGAAAAACATGTGCAACTCTGGAAAATCCAGTTAAACTTATCTGCCTGTGTACTGCTACTTGACACCAGTGAAGTAGCTGGCTCTGTTAAGCTGTGTTCTACTGAGCTTAAGCAAAGTCTCTTTAAAACCTTGGGAAAGAGAGATTCAGCAGCAGCTCAGTGTCTGTGTCTTTTAATGTAATTTGGATTAAAGAGCTATATATGGCTATAGCTCCCTCTATCAGTGGAAAATACAGCATAGCTCATGGCCCATCACTTCTAGAAGATGGAATGGTTAGTCTTGACGCTTTGCCAAAGTGCTGCGACTTCTGCTCAGTGTGAACTATGTAAATTCGTCATGCTGTGTAGAAGGGATGGCACAAGTTGTGTAGTTAAGTTTCGGAGTGAACATATTTCTCAGTAAGTGAACGCCAAAGGAGAGTTGAGGTCCAAGAAAAAAAAAAAAAAAAAAAAAAAAAAAGAATTATGGTGGGCTGTTTGGAAGTCCATTTCACTTATTTGAATGGTGGAATTTTTGTCTTCCATTTGAGTCAATTAAATGGTATGTTCGGAGTGGAAAGTAAATGCAAGTTGTCCCAACTTTGTGCTTTTTTGTGAATTGGAAACAGAAGTATAGAGTCATGCTGATGTCACAAATCAGGTCCCAGGTCAGAGGATCCTCCTGGAAGTTGTGCTCTGTACTTACTCTTTTCTTCCAGCTCAGAGTTCCGCCGTGGAGGACTCCTCCTCCTGACCGCTTTCCGAGTTTGTGCTTGTTGCGAGTTTGTACACCGGAGTAGTCAAAAGGCGAGCTTGCAGCTTTAGGTAGTGATGTGCCTGAGTGAAGAGGGGGGTGCTTGCCTCTCTGAGAGGAAGGTGGCAAGTCGTTACTGTCCGCAGCGCCTTGCTTTTGGGGTTGCATGCTGAATCGGCTAAGTTGTTCCAGCTTTCAGGTGTGTCGTCGGAGGTAGCTGCTCTGGCACAACTGAAGGAGTAGTAAAAAAAAGAGCGTGGGGACAAGGACTAGAGATTGGGTAGTGGGCTCGTGTGCTTTCTCTGAATGGTTTAAGAACTGCAAGCCACAGGACGTAGTTTATGGTCCATTTTAGCTAGTTTCTCTGCAAAAAAGCAGAGATGACCAATGGGATTTACGCAGGTACTTTGTATCCCTGTTGGTGTTTGTGCGTGCGTGTCCCTCCGGAGGGGCAGCAAAGGGAACTCACCTGACATCCCTGAAAGAGCTGACTTCTCTGGTGTCATTAACATTTTGGGTTGGGGGGGCGGGGTTTGGTGTGTGGTTTATTTGTTTTGTTTTTTAAAACCCACCCAAGTGTCCTGGTGTGCTTTGCTTTGTGTTTGTGGAAGTCCTCTGCTGTTAGGAGGACAGGTGGAGCGCGAGAAGGGGAAGCTGAGGTTGCACCTTTTGCTGGCAACCCAGGATAGCAGGGCTTGTCTTCTCGGTTCTCTCTGAAACGCACGCCTCGTGTCCTTGACTGAAGTCAAAGACAAAGTTTTGTGTTTGGTCTTTTCTGTTTGTTTTAACTTTGGTCTGTGCTGGAGGGGCAATAGAGCAGGCAGTTTTATACTGGGAAGGTAAACTTTGTAGGAGTGTTGTGTTTTGTATCTGTGCAAATCATACCTTACAGTAGCAGTTGGTCTCTTTAGATCACATGGGTGAGTTCTGGAAACCTCTGAACTTAACGTTTCAGTAGTTGTGGAAATTGGCCTAAATGATACCTTTCTTACTTTGAAATCTCACCCTTTTGCAGATTTTCAGTTACTTCTTCACACCATGCAGAAAAAAAAGTCACATGTGAGATTTCAAAAAATTTTGCAACAGCCTCCGCAAATTAATAAAAACTTTCTAGTGTATAACGACGGTGGGCTATAGTGAAAATGGGTATGGATACCGGCAACCGGCAGAGACCAGCTGTGACCTAAACAGTTCCCTGGCAGCCTGGAGTAATGGTCTGGCTGGTACTTCTCCCTCCGTAGTTAAAAGTAGCACTCTGTGCCTCGGTGTAAATGGGTTCGTCTCTTCTGGTTTTGTGTTCCTGGGTGCTGACGGGAGGAAGCGTTGTGCGGCGGCTGAGTGCTGTAGGTTGGACCGTGCCATCATGTGGGATTTCCTTTTGCACGGGGCGAGTGACGACGGCCGGCTCGCCGGACGCTTGCTGCAGCCTGGGCTTGGTGTGAGGGAGCCCGGGCTCCAACTACCTGGGAGCGCGCAGTGCAGAGCACCAAAAGAGGGCTGTAACCCTCTCAGGTGGAGGAGGGGGTGCGTGTGCATGAGCAGTTGCCTAGGGGCGTTGATGTACTGCAACTTTACCTTTGTGGTGAGGTGGCCCTTTGAGCAGAAGAAGTGACGAATCTGGTAACAACGGTACAGTGACGAATCTGGTAACAATGGTACGTTTACTCTGTCCTTGTTGTTATGCTCTGGCTAGAACTTCTGGCGCCTATAAATGCCTCGCGAGGTCAGAAGCTGTGCGGGGAGCGTGCGTGGCGGGGGGCGAAGCGCGCCTTTCTGACACGCTTCAGCACCTAGGTAAAGGTTGCGGCTTCTGCATGGGGAACCGCGTGCGGCTTCCAGTGCTCCCGTGCCGTCGATGCAGTGTCCCCGCTTCTGGTTCCTGCAGCTGTCCTCGATGCCTGAGGAGGTACCATGCTCTGCTTGGGGATGGACTGGATGAAGAGTTAAAGTAGGCCCCCTACGTGACTGAAGAAGGAGAGACATAGACACTTGACACATTAATGAAACTTAAGGGGGACATTGATAGGGTAACTCTTACTTTATGTTAGTGAAAGGCACGTGTTACTTGTGATTTTTTTGTTGTTGTTGTTGTTGTTTGTTTTTGGTAAGGGTTATCCTGATAACTTCAGATGAGAATGTGCTCTGTGCTTGCCTGTAAGTAGTTGAGGGAGAACCAACACGTTAGCCTGGTTAAGTGAAGATCTGATTCTGCTTAGTGTAATTTAACGTGACACTTAGTCTGAATGTGGCACTGTATTTTGGTGTTAGGCGTTTTGTCTGTCTTGCTTTCTTTCTGGCGGAAAGGCAACGAACTCTCTAGAACACATGTATAAATCAGCCAGTAACTAGTTAATTTTATACTAGTAATGAAGTTAAGTTGCTGTGTCCTTAAGAGAGTGCTTTTCTATTAATGAAAAAACCCTCATTGTTTCTAGGAGAGATGGAAGGTGGCCTGTGTCTGTCTTGCACCAGCGGGGACAAGCTGTGCTCTGGACAAAAGTCATGGCTTTAATCCTGTCTTACAGACACTTGTAACTGTAGGTAATGTTGTCTCCTAAACCTCTGCTGGCTTGTTATCGCAGTTAGTACTGCTGGCGGATTGGAAGATACCCGTAGAGACTTTCAAGTTCTGTAATGAGAGCAACGTTATCATAAATAGGGTTGTTGGAATTACTGTTACTGCGGCAAGACCTTCTTTTAGAGGAAATGAACCAGTTAAGAAAAATCACTTAAATTGCTTTTCGCTATAAAATAGAGCTTTGTGGTGCTAAATAGGCAGCAACTGCAGTTGCATGCTGTACAAAAGAGTAACCAGCTGTGTAGTCAAGAGAATATTTAACCTGAGAGAGGCAAGGGGGAGGTTAATACCCAAGGTGCTCACATTAATGTTTCTGTCATTCTTTTAAATTTTTTTTTGTTAGTTATAGGCACTGCTGGCACTGTATCATCTTTAATATGAGGTAAACATGTTTTGTTCCTCAGCTTGGGGTCATCTCTGAAAAGTGTTAATATCAGCAGTTCCAAGGTGGTGCCTCTGTAATGAGATTTATTTAGGATTGTTGATTAGATCGTAATTGGTAAGCATTCTGGAACGCTGTCAAAATATCCCTCTAGGAGAACTGTAATTTGTAAGAACTGATGCTTTTGTCTGGATAAGTTTGTATTAAGTGCACGGTGAACCTGTTACCTAATTAGGCTCTTTCTTGGTATATTTAGAAATCTATGGAAGCAGTGAGCATTGAGCATCTTTATCTGAAATTGCCAAGTAAAGTTCAGGACAACACAGTGTGCTCTTACTCTTAGCTATTTATATTTTATGTGAATTTGGGCTTTTTTGTTTCTTCTTCTTTTTTTTTTTTTTTGGTCTTCATGTCTTCAGCATGGTACATTGCATGAGAAAAAGTTAGGTATGTTGTGGGATAAGGACAGAGAGACTGGGACTGAAGTTTTGCTGCTTCCTGCTGAAAGCTACCCATGCTTAACATGAATTTCATTGTGGAATTGGAGACCTCATCAAAGCTTGGGAACTGTTGTATGCTAGCAAGAGATCTTTGCTGGACAAGGGCTTGGAAATTTAATAAATGCATTTAAATCTCAACTGCTAATACTTCTTTTTTTAGTACAGTTTTACTAGAAAACCACCACCGAACAGTGACAAACCTCTTATGCCCAGGACTGACAGAACTGGATGCTAACTCTTGTAATGATGAAAACATATTATTAGTAATTCTGATACACTCTTAAAATTTTAGCCAAACTAATGGAAAGCACTGATACTTGTCTTGCTTGCACTTTCATAGGTGACTGTTTCTCTTCACAGTACAAGCACAGTTGATGTTATGCTTCAGAGACCTCAGCTGTGGTATCAGTGTGTCACAACACTAAGATAAAACTGCAGGTTTATTATTATTATTATTTGAAAATCAATTATTTGAGTCCTGTTCTTTGAACTGCTTCCAGTTATACCAAATACCACGCAACAATAATGGAACCTGTCTCTGAAGTACGTGAATGCTCTAGCAGCAGCACTCCCTTACGCTGATCACGCAGTCCTTTTTTACAGCAGGTTGCAGTAATGCTGTGAGTCGAACAGTTCTTATTTTCCTGGTTGGACCAATCTGTGTGTGATTTTTAATTTTTTTTTTATTTAAAAAAAAACCCCAACAAACCCATAAAGCACATTGTTGTGTGAATGAGATGAGGAAGTCTGTGGAAGTATGACAACTGAAGCTGCGTTTAAATGAGATCCATAGAAAGCCTCTGTGTATAAGCTATGAAATTCCTCATGGTAGATAAGACACCAGTTGTCCTGAAAAAAATTATACTTGAAGAGTTCCAAAGCCTACAGCCATGGCATTGAGCATTACACCATTGAAGTATAGGTGATACCCTTTCATCTAGTGAAAGTGATGGCATTTCTCTTTTGAGCACTGGAACTGGGGAAAAAAAAAATCAATGACTGTTTCTTTGTTGTGACAGCCAGGTATTTTGGAAAGGTGGTCTTCAATGCAGGATAACTCTCAAGTTGGTTCATGGCTTTTACAAAACCAGAAAAAAGATATTTTGGTTTTTTGGACACAGTTTGTAGAGTCTTTTTGACTTCCCGCACTTACGAGATTAAGCCTTGTCTGTCAGGAAATACGCACATTTCCACATTGCTTGAGGGGTAGAGCTATTCTCTCTCCTACCTCATGTTCTGACTGGTGGCTTAAAACCTTTGAAATAGTCTTGGTTTATGATCCATTTCAGCATTAGATGTTTGTGTTCACTACTGTCTCAATGCTTTTTTTGTTTTGCCTCCCAGTTCTTTTGCCCCTTGTTCTTTACTACTGGTTGGGTTTAGTTTTCTGCTGTCCTTAATGTTGATCAGCTGGGTCAACAGCTCAGTTCAGCTGCAGCTACCAGCACTCCCACTAAAAAATACGAAAATTAGATTGAGGGAGGGATAATTTCTTTGTCTTTGGTTCTGAATAAACCTGTTCTTGACATCGAAGGTTTCAGGTTTTTGAAAAGTTGGTTTAGTAGCAAATACTTAACGCTTACTAACGAAGAAGCTTAGCAGGGCAAAACCAGAAGTTGTAGCATTTAGATAGTAAAAGAAACAGCAATGGAAAATATTTTTTTACTTGCCATAAAGTAACTGCTTTTGCCAGACAGCTTGATCAGTGGTCATGGTGGCAACATATCTGATGTGGAAGCCGGAAGCGGGTGAAGTTAACTGTATACTGTTTTTTTTCCATCCAAGGCCATTTTCTATTGAACAAGTGATTTAAGGAACTTGTTTTCTTTCTCATTTCTTGCTGCTTTTCCAGCTGGTGGAGAATCATTTTCAGTGAGCAAACTGAAAAACTTTAAGTGGTGGATTAGAGAAGTGCTATATTGGCTGTTGTCACTTCCAACTCTACTATGGTGTGGGTTTTTTTTTTTTATTATGAGTGTCCCGCTGTAAGATAATGCATAAGGCAGCCTAGATGAAAACTGTCAGGTTTTGCCTCATCATCCACATCAGGAACGCTGAAATACAGGAGTGAGGGTGGGAAGGTTAGATGAGACTGCTGAACAGGTGTACCCTTGTGAGAGGGGAAGAATTGGGATTCTTTAAGTCCAAAAAGAGCCACAGATATGTTGTCTGGTGTTTGTCAAATGGATCTTCCAACCACGTTTTTCTTTCCTCTTCATGGTAACTTTATTTTATGTGTTAGGTTGTGTTGACTCATGAGTGGAAGCAGGCATCTTGCATCCTTATGCACTAGGGTCCTATTTCTTGAAGTGCTACCATTTCGTTAGCAGCCAACTGTCCAGTAATCCTTCGTCTAGACTGAGCTGAAGTTTCTGTGAAGATTAGCTAGTCATGGGACATTAAACTTGATGAGAGATGGCCAGCTCTGAACTAGAACAAGTGAAATGTCACTGGCTGTGAAATGATAACTTTGCCAGAATTGGTAAGACCAAGCTTTTTGATTTGAGTCACAGGGAGACTAGTGACTTTCAAGCTGCTCATGCCTTGGTTGCATTCAAGCAAGTTACGAGGGTCTTACCAGCTTTATAGATGCAATAAAGAGCATACTAAAATTCCTTTTTATTATAATGGGGTTTTGCATAATTTCTGTGAAACAATTGAATGATGACACCGAAGTTTTTGTAAAAACTTTAATGAGCTTGACACAAAGTTCTTGCAAGACTCAGAAGCATGTCTGCTGCAAGACGAATGAATTTGATTGACTGATCTCTTTTATGGCTAGAGAGGACAAGCTTACAGTGTCTTCCCTCGTGTAGTGTCTGTTTTGAGAAGGATGGTTGTGCATTGCCTTTACCTTTGTAGTCTTCTTAGTCTCCTTCACATTCTTATCAAATCACTCTTCCTACAGTATGAAGAGGAAGATGTGTCCAGCCAAGGTGCATCTTTTTGTATTTGCCTTTCAGTTCAGAATTGCTTGGCAATCAGTTTTGTCCAATGAAACTGATCAAGAGTTGTGACATACACAATCTCTGCAGAGATTTTCAGTGAGGAGTGTGCTTTGGTGCTGGGAATTCCTGATTGAATGTGTGGTTTGTTTGTTTTGTTGTGTGGTTGTGTTGTTTTTTTTTTCTGGTGCCACTCTCAAACAAATGTAAACCTACATGACCCTTCTTTGGACTCAGGGGTCTCCAAGGGGATGTGTGTGAGATGGACAGGGAAGATGGTCAACTAATGTAAAAATGAGGAAAAAAGCTTTATTGCAGCAATGATGCTTCTACCCTGTTCCTCTGCCTCTTAGAAGTGCTCTTTGTGCAAAACCAACTGCAGGTCAAATAGTAGGAAGGTGCCACTGTAAACAGTAAGGGAAGCCAGCTTGGTATTCAGCCAACTTTAACTGAAACTGTGCTCTTGCTTTTATGTGCAAAATGTTGGATATGAATCTGAACATGAATAACTGTTGACAGCAGCCATTTGCGTGTCAATTAAAGTGAGGTATATTGTGATCCTTTACTCGCTCAGCATGTAACTGAATCTGCCTGTTTGCGCTTTTCAGTCACGAGGGAGAGGTGTCATTTAAAACAGCAGAAGCTCAGCCAGTTGTGTTCAGAACAAGCGAGACTGATGTCAGTTTACTAAAGGGTGACCGCCTTGCGCCCTGTCTTCGGAGGTGGGTTCAGAAAGGCCTTCGTCCTGCAGCTCCCTCTGGCAGGTAACCGCTCCGACCCGCAGCGACTGACGTCGCTGAAGGTAATTCCTTCAGGTGATGTTCATTCTCCGTCCTGCCCGGCTTTATGCAGTGTGGCTGGTACTGTGTTTAAGAATTCGATTTGCTAACTGTTCAGCAATTCTTCAGTTAACCAAATTTCTAGTAAAGTTGAGCTCTACCTTAGCAACTCCTGTTCTCTTTTTGGGGTATGGTTGGGTTTTTTTCATTAAAGCATGACCCCCGACCAAGTCAGTCAGGTTAGTAAAGATCCTGAATGTGTCATACTGTTCTATGGGGATGAGACTGAGTAAGGAAGTCTGAAGTACTGAGCTTGATCTTTGGCTTCTGACAGCTGAGGTTCTTCATTCGCAGTGGAAAACATCTAGCAAAACACAGCTCCTCCAAAACAGCCATCAATCAGTCCACTCAGCTCTCTGGAAACACACTGAGATTCTGTGCAGTTACTCAATTTTTAAAAAGCAGATGGGTTTATATTTATAGTTCAAACCAATAAGTTTGAAATAATACATAAGCACAAAAATATGTGCATTTCTTCCTTTAGAGAAATTAATTTCATATTTTTTAGTTTTCATGTAAAAATTGGTTGTACTGAGCAGAACAGAACTTAGGCATTTCAATTCAGTTCTTGCTGTCTCAAGGCTATTTCTGCCTCTGGGAAGGGGAAATCGTTTTCCTCTTTTGTAACAGCTACATCGTCTCCTTCCCCTTTGAACTGAGTGTTTTTCATGTGTTTCTGTTCCTAGGCTATGAATCTTTAATACCAGGATCCAGTGTCACAGTGACAAATAAAGCGTGTGTAGGTGACAGAGAAGAAGGGTTGGGGATGTCTTCTCTTCCCTCTACTTCCCCAAGTTGTTTCTGTGACAAGACAACATTGCAATGCGTTTTCTCTCATACGTTTGGGGTTTTTTTGACAGTATGCATTAAGGTGTAGTTTAATTCTCAGGTTACTTTTCTGCTAGTTTGTAAAATGGACTGCTCTGTTCTGTAAGAAATGAGTAGGTCAAGTCCAATGAAGCGGTAGCTAAAAAGTTGTGATTTTTTAAGCTCTTTGTGGTGCAAAGTAGTCTCAGTTCTGAGTAAGTATTAGGAAGTGAAAAGCATCTATATTTTTGAAATGAAAAGAAACCTGAATGTTACCTGGCTCGTCAAAACACTAATTCTTTACATCAACACTTTATGAATTAGCTCAAGATAATGGACACCTTAGCTTCTGGATCCTGCTGTAATTCCAGGAATTACCGTCTCTCTTAACAGCTGGAAAAATATGCAGCCCTAGGTAATGTTGTCTCATGCCACTGCCCATTTAAGCAACAGTTGAATTCTGTCCTTACGTGACACAATCATCCGATTGTTAGTACGCAGGAAAGGTGTCCATAATAGATTACGTTTCATAGGTCAAGTTCTCAGAATTACTTTTCTTTTTTTAGTTTGTGCAGGTTCTATCTGAAGTTTGTAGATGTGTGTACGCATTACCCTACTTCTCTTACAGCAGATGAATTAAAAACCCCCAATTTCCTTAGCTGAATTTTTAACTGAGCAGTATTACAAGCTGAACTTTCACAACTTCAGGCTACTGAGCTTACACTGTTGTTCATCTCCATCGTTCTTTCTTGTGAGTAGTCATCTCTGATATTTGATGCTTCACTGGAATGGCTGGGGAGGGGGGCGGGTGGGTGTTGGTTAAAGCAACAAGGTCAAATCCATGTAGTCTGTGAAAAAAGGTATTTTGTGTTATAGGGAGAATGAACATACTTTTTCTGGGGAAGAGCAGTATTCAGAAACTACTTAGAAAGGCATCTATAGACGCGTTATTGTTTTGAGTCTATGAAAAGGATTCTGACAGTAAATTTGGTACCATAAAAGCATCTTTGGCTCAAGTCATAGCCTATGAGTTCATTTGAACAAATTCTCTGTAGAGTAATGTCAGAACTACAGATAATTGCTCCTTGTATAACAAAAGCCGGCAGTTTCGTGAAACTTGGCTGTTGTTGAACCCAGTAATTTGTGCTTAGCTGAACAGTAATGTTGTGTGCTCTTCAGACTCTTAATTTGGAGATGTGAAAGACAGTGTCTGGGGTTATTCTCGCTGGTGTGCTCCACTAGCTAGCACTCTGCCTGAAAAATGTGAATTCTAGCAGAAAAAAGGCATGATGAAAACTGATGTTTACAAGAAACCAAAGAGGTTTTTGCCTGGTACTGGTTTTGTTTCTGTGAATTTGTTTATGTAAGCCAGAGATAGTAAATACCTTTGCTGTCCTGCATTTGGTGAATCAAAAAGATTGAGCTTTCAGGCAGGTCTTACAGTAAGCCATGTGTTCTTCATCTTGAACTATTTTAATGGGATTTCTTCTGTTACCTTACATATTTATCAACATTCAAGAAGGCTGAGCTCTAGGAAGAGTACAAAATTTCACAGCTTTTATCCTGGTGGTGTTGGTTGCTAAAACTTTCTTCTTTTCTACTGTTTTGCAGATTAAATTAAGGATCACGTTAACGCCGGGAATTCATATTGAATTTCTTGTCAAAATGACCTTTCAGTCTTTCTTAGGATTGTTGCTTTCCCAACTTCAACCTCTGTGTGTGATTTCTTTGACTTTCACATGAGCATCTCCTCATTGGGACTGACTTACTCAGTGATCCCAGTCACTTGGAGGGATTGTATTTTTTTGTTATTCTCATTTGTATTCCACTAATTCTTTATGGCTGAACATTTAGTTTTGAGAGTATTGATTAAAAATTGTATTGAGCAGAAAGAAGCCTTGGACAAATTCTGTTAGAAACAGTTTAATTATGATCTTCCACTGACAACTGCTTTACTCTTGTTTACTCAGCTAATTCTTAACATAATATATGTTTTATCAGATAACCTCTTGAAAGTAGATCAGTGTAGCACTTAAAGAAAGGTCTTGTCAAGTCTGAAGTTTTTGTCTTTACAGCTCCTTCAACCAAGAGAGGTTTTTATTATTCTCAAATC
>JAKFQP010000061.1:4508471-4528589 GCA_023375905.1 Nycticorax nycticorax | reverse complement strand
ACCCATGCTGGAGAAGTTCATGGAGGACTGTCTGCCGTGGAAGGGACCCCAGGCTGGAGCAGGGGCAGAGTGTGAGGAGTCGTCCCCTGAGGAGGAAGGAGCAGCGAAACAACGTGTGATGGACTGATGACCCCAGCCCCCATTCCTTGTCCTCCTGCACTGCTGCGGGGAGGAGGTAGAGAATTTGGGAGTAAAGTTAAGCCCAGGAAGAAGAGAAGGGTGGGGGGATGGTGTTTTAATATCTAGGGGTTTTTTATCCTTTCCTACTCTGATTTGAAATTTGGTAATAAATTACACTCATTTGACCAAGTTGAGTCTGTTTTGCCCGTGACGGCAACTGGCGAATGATCTCTCCCTGTCCTTATCTCGACCCATGAGCCTCTCCATGTATTTTCTCTCCCCTGTCCTGCTGAAGAGGGACGTGATAGAGTGGCTTTGGTGGACACCTGGTGTCCAGCCAGGGTCAACCCATCACAAAGAGGAAGAAAATCTCAGTGTTTTTATAAGGCAAATGCAAAATTCTTGAGTAGAGAACTGATGGCTTGGAGTCAGCCATGCTCCCATGTAGCTGTACCCCTGGGATTTTTGCTAATTTTGTTGCTTTTTTCTTGGGAGATTTTCCAGCCTCTGCTAGCAGTTCTCAGTTCAGTCAAGTCAACTAAGGGGTGAGATGGTATATTGTCCTTTCGTATCCTTGAGTAATATTCTTAGGAGCTTGCATATTGCTATAATGTCTGGTAAATTTTAAATACCTAGTGATTTTAAGTTGTCACTCCTGTGGGCCTGGAGTTTAAAATTTTTAGCCACCATTTTCTTTGAATCATTTTAAATGTAGTCCTGGCTAAGGCTAAGGAGAAATTAATTTTTACAAAGTTGAGTAATAGAAAAGGAAAAGTGTGTGTACTTAGATTTTGTTCAATACATATATATGTATTTTTAATATTCTGTCCCATTTGGTCATAAAACTGTGTGATGACTGCTGACATAATTAAGTGTTGTAGATCAGTTTCTTATACCTCCCCCATTCTCTCTCCATGGTCACACTTTTTTCCTCAATTCAGTATTAAAGGGGAAAAAGAGATTTAGCCCATACCCCTGCAAGCAATGGATATGCTATTGCCCTTTCAGCTGGGTCTGGACAGTTTTAGTCAGAGGGAATAGGGTGCATCTCCCCTGATTTTAGAAAGCTGCTTCTGAGCTCGTCAACTAAGTTTTGTTTAAACCTCCTACAGTCCTGTGAGGTGAACCCCTATACAGAATGGTAATTTTTGTGTGAATGCAGTGTGAGGCGTGTTATCCTTCCTGTTGGGTTGAGAATTGCCCAATCTAATATGGACTCCAAATCATGGCTAGTGTTCCTAGATAATATCAGACTTAGTTTTCTGAAGTTATGTTGTTATGAGCGGGGAGAATCTAGATGGTTAATGCCTTACTTGGTAATCGTATCTTGTCATATATCTGGATTTTTAAGTAATAGTTCAGTTTTACCAAGTTTGCCTGCTTCACTTTGAAAAGAGCAAGTGTTTAAACACTTAGCTTGACAAAACAATTAACAAACTTAGGACAATAGTTTACGAAGAGTCACAGGATATAGTCTAAAAGTTGCTTAGTTAAATGATTTACAATGAATGTGCAAGAAAAGAGTTCACTTTTGATGCTGGATTTCTGAAATAATCAAGGCAGGCAGTTGTTTCCATTTTCTACCAGTGTATTAGAACAAAAGTGCCGTCACTGATAAATATCCTATAGTAGCTTAAGGGTCTCATTTGTATGTTGTTTTTTGTGAGGCTTTATAGGTGGATTGTACTCTGCTGCGAATGGTTTCTGCTCTTGTTGCTAAAGAGTACAGGAACTCTGGTCAGGTTTACTGCATTAATGCACTGTATCTTTCTGTGTCTGTCTGGCTTTGACTTTCTTGAATTTGCAAAATGCGAGTGTCTCTGTTGCATAAACTTAGTTTTTTTCAAACCTGCTCACATCTTGAAAATGATGCATCAAAAAGATGCAAAATACTACAATGATCAACCAGAAAGAAATTAAGATTATGTAATTTAAGAAAAAACATTTTGGGATGGCTTTATTTTGTTAAATCTTGTGCCAATTTTTTTCCCAGACTTGTGGAAAAGTCTGAATCGTTTTTTGTCATGCCATCTAGTGGCAGTTTTACTTATGTTAATGTGTTTTAGATCCTTGGGTTGACGTGTTATCTGGAAAAGGTGAAATAAAAGTCTGTGGATTGAAGCATTAAACAGCATCATGTACTGAGAGACAAGGTTGTTGTTAGTGTTTCTTTTGGTACCGACTTAAACATTAATACATTGCTTTTTCTGAGTAGACTATCTGAAAAAAGCTGTGTTGCTCTTTTTGTGGATTTAACTGCAGTTTGTGTTTCCTGAAGATTTCTGCTGAATGTGCGTGGCTGTTACAAGGTCATACTGGAGCTGGACCTTCGGGACTTGCTGCAGGATGGTCCCCAGTCAGGTGAAGGAAATGCAGGAAGGACTGCACTAACCTCAGTCTCTGTCAAGTCTCTCCAGTCATGTAAATAAAGGAAATTGTATTCCTACGCGAACACTGCTGAAGTGTAGAGGTCACAAATATGGCTGATTTAGTTGCACATGGCTTTAGGCTTGAAGAAGCTTCCATGCACCCTGTCATCGGTGCTGAGTAAAACTGTTTAGCTTGAATTAAGTAATCTGGTTTGCTGTAGACTGAAAGGGACAAGCACCTCTGGAAATTGGCTATGGCATTTCAGCTCTATCAGCTGGAAGTTGCAGTGTTGGGATGAGCAATTGAAGATGGGAACTTCACTCAAATGTGCAAGAATGTGTCTGTCCATGTTTTTGGGCTGCTTCTGTACTCTGAGGAATGGATAAGCTTTATCAATCACTTGATTTTTTTTTTTAAATTGACGTAATATATATTATCTGCATACGTATACATGTGTATATTATATACAGCTTGAAGTCTTCAAGATGCTCTCTTTTATGTAACATTTCACTCTTAATTCTTTTTCTCTTGAAATTGTTTTTTTCTCTTGTTTTTTTTTTCTCTTAATCTACAAGTACATTTTAACAGACTACTGGAGAACAGTTATTATCTTCTGATTATTTTACTTCTGAAATCTTTTATGTCTTGGTGGGAACTTGATGAATCTCAGGACTTGATCTGGGAGGATCTGTTCTGGGTACTTCAATTGCAGTCTTTTCCTTCAAACTTCAGGATGATGTAGCTCTTAGTGCTGTAGGAGGCATGGCATGGAGTAGAAAATGGCTGTGCTTCTCTTTTAGTGCCTTCAACTTTCTTCTGTATATAGGGAATCTGTGAGAGTCTGTAGAGCCAACTACAAACTTTTGTGAGACAGTTATGGAAGTAAGAACAAGATGTCAAATTGCATACCTTTGAATTGCTTGCAGTGAGAATGGAAAGGCATGGAGAACTTCAGAAGAACTATGCTTTTTTCATTTTAGAAGTAGTCACCTTGATCGATGTTGTTTTTAGCTTCCTTGAGGAATCTCTTGAGAGGGTGTGATTATTGCCTATGCTTTGGTATGTGGGGGAAAAAAGACCAAGGTTGTACTTTGTCTTCTAAGTGTTCAGACCAGCATGAATAGCAGGGAACAAAATTCAGTAGGAGCCAGGCAAAGGAGGCCCTTATCTAGGCAGAGTGTGAATTGTCTCTCCCTTTCTTCTTGTATATAGCTGCTGCTCTCAGGTTTGAAAGAGCAGGCAAGGGGTTCATGTCACAGATATTTTTACATCTTGATGTAAACTTCTGATTGTTACTGTTCTTTATAAGTACCTGACAGTTTAAAGTACATTGGCTTTGGTTGTCAAGTTTGCTCTCAGGAAAAATGGAGGTGTGCTCAAAAAGCTGTCAGTGTGTTTTGTTTATTTCTTTATTTTGCTGAATTTCTTCTCTCATCTCTAGAAGTGGCTCAAGTAGGCAAACACTCTTCAGAGAAGCACTTTATGAGAAGACTGATGAGTTCTCTCAGTGGCTAGGGTGAGGCATGGTGTCCCGGTTTTGGCTGGGACAGAGTTAATTTTCTTCACAGAAGCTGGCATAGTGCTGTGTTTTGGATTTAGTACTAGAAGAATGTTGATAACACACTGATGTTTTCAGTTGTTGCCAAGTAGTGCTGAGACTACTCAAGGACTTTTTGAGCTTCTCCTGCTCGGCCAGGTGCATAACAAGCTGGGAGTACAGCACAGCTAGGACAGCTAACCCAAACTGACCACAGAGCTATTCCATACCATATAACGTTATGCTTGGGGGGGGTTAGTCGGTCGGTCGGTCGTGGGCAGAGTGATTGCAGCTCGGGCAGCGCGGTCGCGGCTCAGGGGGAGCGATCGCTGCTCGGGACGGGCTGGGCATCGGTCAGCGGGTGGTGAGCAATTGCATTGTGCATCACTTGTTTTATATATTCTGTATATTTTCTTACCATTATTATTATTACTATTATTATTGTTATTCTTCTCTCTTATTAAACTGTCTCTATCTCAACCCACGGGTCTTACTCTTTTTCTCCGATTCTCTCCCCCATCCCACGGGGGGGCGGGTGTGTGAGCGAGCGGCTGCGTGGTGCTCAGTTGCCAGCCAGGTTAAACCACGACACATGGGAAACAGGGTTTCTGTTCAGGATGTTTGTTCCTGTTGGTTTCTGTTCACCTTTTTGAAATTCAGTTCAGCTCTCCTCAGATTAGGCTTCATTTTATTGTTGTCTTCGAAGTTGATTACTGCATTCTTCACAGTAGGTCTTGTTCTGCCTACTATAGTATTGTTGTCCGGTAAATTTAGCTTGAAAGAGGGCATTTGGGCAGTCTGTTAATAAAATTTCTTTAAATACATTCATGTTGCTCCTTGCCATTGGCAGCTGCAGGCAATAAAGAACATGCAACTGCAGTAGTTCAAAACTGATGTAGTAGCATATTCTACCTGTGACATATGACAAAAGTCCTGTCCTTTTGCAGCTTTTTTTTTCTTCTGAATGGAATTTTCTCCTCAATTAAAAATACAAGTAACATGGTCTTTTCCAACCTAAACGATTCTATGATTCTGTGCTGTGGAGGTTGGATGACAGTCGCATAGTGTATTGCTGAATTTGTCCTGTGGCAGAGAAACAGTATCTAATGAGTCATTACAATAATTATTGGATTATTTATCAGTGGCATTGTCTGGTGAGTTTGCTGAGAAGTGCAAAATCCATGCAGCATAGGCCCATCTCCTGAAGTATTACTGAATGTCAGCTTCGATCTCATGTTGTCATGCTGAAGGTAAATACCACTAAAAAGCTAATCCTCCACTTCGCTGCCAGTGGGTCCAACAATATTCCAAGCTTGTGCATTGTCTTAACTGAGCAGCCAGCCTTGAAGTAAGCTGCACTTGGTGTTTTAGCAAGGCACTTGTTTCTTTATTAGTATTGGTTTTGGTTTGAAAACTCTTTTTTTTGGAAGGTTTGATACAAGCACTATAGTGCTTAGGTCACTGGTGGTTACATACCCTGAGAATGATGTGTCAGATCTGTATTCTCTTACCCCTTTGCACACTAAGTCAGTGTTTTCCTGGGATATGTTAAAAATCGCAATGATCTGTTCCATGGTGCTTCTAGTTTTTTCCAATGGAAGGAGCAGAAAGGACAGTCATAAGTACGAAACAGTTTCTGTTTGAGGAGCAACTGAGGTAGTAGTCTTTGGCTTGGAAAAGAGATGATTTGAATGATGTAACAAAGATTTTCAAAATTGTAAGTGTCAAGGAGAGAGCAAGTAGGAGTTGATTCTTCATTGTCTTTCAATTCAAAAGCTAGGGACTGTTAAACAAAGGTAGTAGGGGCCAAGTTCAAGTAGGAATGATTTTTTTTCCACAAAATGGGTGGCAGACTTACGGAATTCCTTACTAAGGTTATGACCTCATGAACAAAAAGAATTCTACATAAAGTCAAGGGGAGACTGGACCAGTACTTGGAACAGAGATCTAGTGAAAATCACCAGGTGGACAAACCACATCAAGGTCTGGAATTCCCTGAGTTGCCAAAAGCTGGGAAGTCTGGGGTGGAGAGAAGGATGTAGGAGGGAGGGCTGTTCGCCCTGTTGTCTCTGCTAGACACTTCTACAGACCAGTTTTGGAAACTGGATACAGAAATATATGAACCTTGAGCTGAACCATTCTGACCATTTTTACATTTGTGCATCTCTTCCTTTATTTTAATTTGAAAATTGAACCTAAGGAGAAAGAGGTTTGAGTCTAGGTGGAAAGAGATACATCCTCTGGATGCCTGGACCAAGCTGTTCACATAACTGCTACTGTTGCATGAGCTAGCTGTATATGCACACTATCTATAATGTATTCTGGACCTAGTATGTATACTCTGACCAACCTGCGTATCAGCTATATACTTAGAAAGCTTCTTTTTTTTTTTTTTTTTTTTAAACATGTAGATATACTGGTCAGCTAGTGCATCCTGGATGCATCAGATGTGCTGCACAAACTCCCGAGGCATAAGTCTGTATTGCCTTCTGTGATTTACATGGTGGAAGCTTGGGAGTCTGAAGAGGAAGAGGTCTTTGGTTTAACTTAACTGTAGTCTGATGTAGGAAATACAGCTGTTTGGGTAATGATTTGCACTGAAAGCTTAACAAAAAGCCAGTAGACTGCGAACATTTTGATTATTATTGTATATTGCAGAATTAAGTGCTATCTGATAATGGTAACTTTCTGCTGTGTTGCAGAAAGAGTTCCAAAACACATGCACATTTGATTGAAACAGTTTTTTTTCTTTTGCAGGAAAATTTTGAAGATGCCTTTGAAAACATCCCTGTGTAAGTAGACTTTTTTTAAAAATGTGTATGTTTTTATTAAAGCTATTTATATAGCAATGAAATACTGCATGCACACCATTCCAGGGAAGCATAATTTTATAGGCACTGACCACTCCAGGGAAGCATCCTTTTATATGCACTGACCACATTCACATTTTCCAGCATAGTTAAGGTCCCCAAGAGTTAGGAAATGGAAGTGTAGTTAGGTTGATATGTGATGAAGTATTTGTCAACAAATGTGAAAGTTGTAAAGAACTAAAAATAGCAAATTTAGTAACTTATATTTGCACACTTATGGCTATAGACATTTCTGCATGGTGAAAAAATGATAGCTCAGCATTAGTGGAAAAACTTTGGATGACACATTATGCAAGACCATCTAAGCAAGATTTTCAAATGGAAATTGCTGTACCTCATAATGTACTGCTGCACAGATGTTTTTCCCTAATGAAGTGACATATTGTCACTTCTTTGGCATTAGATTTTGTGCTGAAGCAACACCTTACTTAAGCTGTGATGGAAACAGATGATGCTGTTCATAAGTGGTTTTAGTTTTTCTGTAGGATTTTACTGTGGTTTTGTGCCGTGAAGCACATGAGAAGGAGACTTCTAGTGATATCCTTAGATTGCTAAAACACTTCCAGACCCAGGAGCAGTAGCTTGGGACTGAATTTAATTGCCAAAATTTCCATGGCCTTGGGAAATTATACTTCACAGATTTGCCAGACCCACTATGTGTATCTTACCTAGAGTAGTAAGGTCTGCTTTCTATGTAAAACTGTAGTAGAAAAATTAAATATATCATAGAATCATATCATAGAATGTTATGGGTTGGAAGGGACCCCTAGAGGTCATCTAGTCCAACCCCACTTCCTGAAACTCAGAAGGAAGGAAATAAGAGCTTGATATATTAGTGTTGAGACCTTCTCATGTTAGTGATTACTTTTTCTTCCTTGGACTCCCTGGTGGTTGCTGTATGATCAGATAACTTTCTCTGGCTCTTGCTTCCCTCTAGAGAGGGAATTAAGCGGCTCTGTAATATCTACTTGATGAGAATATTTATCCAACACTCAGTCCTTCTATGAGGAGGTTGTTTTGTTGTTTTTGCTGGTGTTTGAGCTGGGCATGGGTGTTTATTATTGGCATGCAGAGCTTTGATTTGTTCTTCCTGAGTGTCTCTTCTGTGCTCATGGCTGTCATACAGGGACACCTTTTATAGCGGTGTAGATGTTAGGCTGATGTTAGTTTATTCTGCCTGGTATTGCTTCTGTCTGTAGTAACCATTATGTAGAAGAGTAAATGTGGGATGATGGAAAGAGTATTAGGTGGGACAGAAATCGTGTTGTTACTTGGTGTCTGTAGTTGGACAGTTGTCACTGTGGTTGCTGCCCCTGTCTGCTGGCCAAAAATACTGCACCTGTACTGTTATGTTGCTGCCTGATTCTGGTATATGTGTGTTCTAAAACTACCCATTTGTTCGTGTTCCACAGCCTTTAGTTCAGCCTGTTTCAGTAATGTAGGATCACCCACAGTTACTGTTTGGGTGGTCCTGCACAAGCCTAGGAGAAAGCACAGTGCAAGTAACTGCATTCCCTGAGCTCATACTCACCCCCGCACTTGTCCTCATAAACTACTTCCCTCTCCTTCCACCTGGCTGCATCTGCATCCTCCTTCCTCCTGGATGGCCAGCAGGAAGCTTGATTTTTCAGCAGGCCAACAAAACAGAAAACTAAGCATTATACTGTAGTCTTTCCCTTAGTAGGTGCCCTTCAGGAATTTCTACACTATCCACATATAGTTATTCTAACTGTCCCTTGAGTCCACTGCTTCTCTGTGAAATCTGGTTGATTGAAGCTGGCCAGTAGGTTAAAATACTAAGAGTATGGGGGCACATGAGTGGACAGCCAGCATAACTGTGTATGTTGTTTCTTTTGGAAATGAGGTTTATAGAGAGGTGGATCAGTTTGTGAGTATTTGAGCAGTAAGAGTAGGATATTCTCAGCTGGAATACTTGCTGCTGATGAATTTGCTCTGTGTTTAGACACAACTACTCTGCAGTTAAGGAAATTATATAGAAATGTGTGTATTCTTTTGCACCTGGGCAGGATTCTTCATTTGATTAGACTCCATTTTCAAATTCTTCAGAAGGTACAGCTATTGTAAAAAAGTGCCTAAGGAACTGGAAAAAAAAAACCTTGGGACTTTTTGTGGAAGTCCTCAATCTTATCTTCCTTGAAACTCATTGGTTGCAGTTTTCAAATTATGCTGGTAGTTTGCCTGAGGGGTAGCCTTAACCAGTCTGGCACTAGATTTGGGAATTCTTGATCTTTCCCTGTCTAGGATTAATGGCAGTTTTTTCTGTTAATAATACAGTAGTAGAAATTTGGAAACATTACTACGCTGAAACAATTAATTACCAGAAGTTCAACCTTTTGGGAAGCTGTAACTATTTCCATAATTTTGCTGTTGATACCATTTATCTTAAAATTTTCCTATGTATCAATGTTTCAAGCTCTTACTTCAGGTAAGAAAGTGGCATCGTTACAGTTCTGTGATGATATGCCTGACATTGGTTTGAGTGGCTTATTGTAGTTATACCGAATTGAATTTAACTAAAATGGACCTTTTTTTTAGAGAGAGTCGTGTCTACAAAGACTGTTGATGTTTACTTGAGAGATCAGAGCTCATTCAGATTCTGCCAGAGAGAGGAACTTGTTGGTTTAGAGAACTGGGAAAGAATGTGTAGGAACCATGTCTTCATAGTATTTCATACACCACTCTGTAATTCTTCATGTAAAGTATGTATAGGGTAACACTGCTGTGTATGTTGCTCCAGCAAATGGTTTTGCTAATCTAACTTGGCTTTAACTGGCTTTATTCCCTAAACGTTATTGCTTAACTGTAGATACCAGGTTGTGCAGGTTAGATGTTAAAAGGGCAATGAGTTATCTTAATAGGGTAAAATCCTTCCCTAAATCTCTAGTGCTGGCTGTCGTATCTGAGGACAGGTCCAGGAGGAAATCAGTCTTTGCTCTGATTGTCTAAATGGATTAGACTCTTTTGTGATCTTCTGCTTGTGGTGGCTACTGTCGGTATACACAGCAACTCCAAAACAGTTTTCGTAATGAGCCCAAAATACTTGTTTTGTAGAAATGTGGAGGGACCATTAAATGGAGTTCTACCTGTAAATGCAGTTCTTCACTTACTGGTGCTAAAGCCAGGAAAAATCTATTACAGTAGGTTAGTCTGCCATTTTGCTTAAAGCAAGCAGTAGCATGTCCCCAAGTATCTTCTCTGCCAAATAGAGTTACCAAGTTTTCAAGGTACTGGCTTGCTGATAACTTTTGATATAGCAGCTTTAACCTTACGAAGAGGATAGGTGGGATATATGTGAAAGTAAATTTGCCATTACACAGTTGTGTTAACTCAGAACTGGTTTCAGACTGGCATACTCTGTTGTAAAAGGAACTGAGTAACTGGAGACAAATGGTTCTTTCTGTTTTTCAAGCCCCCGCCAAGAAGTTTTGTGGTAGTAAGCTACTTTTTACCAAATACTTTCCCAGTTTTCCACTGGAGTGTCTGCTTACTTTAAATTTTGGGCAAATGTGTTTCACAGTGGTAACCTAATGCTGTTACCTGCCAAGCACCTGCAGGTTCAAGACCATACATGGATGGAAAAGATGTAAGCTTGTCTTGTTCTTTTATTTAATTCTTGCTGAAAGTGCTTCATCAGTACCTGAATCGTATTGTGAAAAAACTATGAACTTTAATTTCAATCTTACTGATCAAGATGATTTTCATCTTCTGTGACTTTTTTTTTTCCTATATATGTCTGCTACCTTAATTTTTCCCCAAATTATTCAGAAATTTTTCTTGTGGAATGCAGAGATCCATGTTTTCTGTTGCCAGAGTATAATTTTGCAAATTACCTCTTCTTTGATTGTAGAAGATGATTAAAAGAGGTTTGAGTTCTTGACAATTTTTAACCATCACCATATTACGTCTAGCATGTACTGACCTTGTCACTGCTGTTTTGATTTCTGTATGTGTTTTGTCCTCTGTTCTCAATTTTTTAGGAACTTGTATGGAATTTTAATTGTATTTGGATTTCCTCCCATCTCATTTTACTTACTGTTCCTTAAATCATCATCTGTATGTGACAGGAATAAGTTGTTATGCTTTTATATGGTACTGGGTGGCGTGCAGGCTGCTTTGAGATGAAGGCAAGATGGTGTTTTCAATTACCACCCTGTTACCAGAGGCTTGTGCAAATGCATAACAGCATTTAAAGTAGCTGCGTTATGGTAGCTGCCTGGGAATGTTTATAGAAGCTACTTTGTAGTTGTTTGGGAAGAAACATAGAAGTCTGCCTGACCGCTTCAAAACAGTTCATGTGCAGGGAAAGTCTTCACGTTGTGCTGTTTGTATAGAAATTTCTGACACCAGACCCTGAGTTACGGTATCGGTGGAAAGACCGTGAGATCTCATTTAAACACATTTAAAAAAAATGAAATAGTGAAAAGGTGGAAGCTAGAATTCTGTAGAAAAGCAGACAGATGATTTTTGATGGATAATTGTGTTCTTAGGATTTCCTATCTTTATCAATTTCAGCAGAAAGAGGCGTATTTCATTGCTGTTACCATTCCCCTTTTGCATTTCCTTTTCCTACCCAAAGCTGGATACTGTTAATCCTTGATCCTGCCAAAGCAGCTCTGTGTGGTATTACTGGGGTGATAGATTAAGGACCAGAAGTGTTTAAGGAAGTTAGAGCAGGTTATCCTTGTAATCTCAGAAGTGTAGTTAAGATTTCAGTTATACCTGGACATGTGTGTGTTTTGTCAGTGAACGAAACTGAACAGATGAGGAAATGGCCCTAAATTCAAATTTGAATTCAGGGAGCCCAAAACTTTTAAGAACACTGCGTGTCTCCCTGAGTTTGAACTCAAATTCTGACATTGTCTTAAGATGGTGAGAAACAGCTGTGACAATTTAAATGACCATCTTTTTATTGTCTTATGTTTGGTCCTCAAGGTCAAAGAGAAAAAAAATAGGTCCAGTAAAGGTGATTTTTGTATCCAGTAAATAATAATTTCATAGCTATATAAATATGACACTGTGGCTACTTTACATTCTCAGTCTCAAAATTTGGAACAGCAGTAGTGACATACTAGCCTAATCTCACTAATCCTTCTCTACCCCAAACAGTTCTTGGATTATAAATTGTTTAAGTTTGAGGGGTTTTTGAGTGGGTAATAATTATATAATTCCTAACTCTTCCATATTTATTATTTATTGCAACTACACCTTTTGTCTCTGGTGTAAGATTTCTCTGTGTCTGTGTTTGAGTGGAAGTCTTCAGGCCATGTGCAAATTTTTTTATCAGTATCTTCTGTTGACTTTGAAATGTGCAATTCCACCTGTGTCCATAGCTGCTTAGAAAACAAGGCGGGGGGCGGGGGAGGGGGGGAGAACAGGAGAGGTGGGATTAAAAAAAAAAACAAAACCAAACCCAAACAGAACATCTCAGGGACATGGTACACAGAACTGCCCAAAACAGCAATCTCTTCCACACCGTGCTACTCTCTTGCAAGCCTTCACTGAAAGGCTGGCACGCAGAAAGATACCAGACCCGTTTTTTTTCTGTGATCCAGTGTTTGCCAAAAGAAGTTTGTCCTAAGTTAGCCTAAATATCTGGGTTGCTGCTTGTGGCTTACTTTCCCATGAAAAATAAATGAACACCCTGGCAGTAAACTCACGTAGTATTTTTGGGGTGGGGGTTCCTGGAGACTTCTGGAGTCTATTAATTACCATGTTGGAATCTCAGTGTTGTGCTGGAATGCATGATCTACTGATCACATCTGTGTTTTCTTTCTTAAAATTTCCTTCAGGAAATTAATGTTTATCCTGTGCTTTTAATAAAGACTGCATAATGCTATTTGAATTGCCTTCTCTGAATAACTTCAGAGACTTTGAAAGTGATGTGGACTCTCCTTAATGTTTTGGGATTGGTGGTACAATCTTTAAGTCATCAGTACTTTAGATAAGAAAATGCAATTATGAGCTCTAACTCATAGAAGAAAAAAAGAAAAACTTGTAGGCTATGACTTGCTCAGATATTGAGAGGGAGGATTATTATTTTTTTTTAGGGAAAAAACAGGTTGATAACCAGATTTGCCACATTCTTTGTTTTAAACTATCACAGAAACAAAACTTCTCTGGTCTTTAATAATGTTATGTTTTGGTTGTTTTGTTGGTTTGGTGTTATTCTCTCTCTCCTCCCCGCCCCCTCCCCCCCGTCTGTCCCCCCCCATTGAAAACTGCCTCAGAGCGTTTTGGGGAAACAGTCTGAGTGGAGGCTTGAGTGTGTATTAGCGGGTTTTTCTTTAAGACAATCCAGGGAAGATCTTTTGAACATGTGTTGATATTTTCAGACAGAAAGCTTGCTTTTGTCAGTTTTGTGGAAATGTGCTCCTGACTCTTTCCTCAGCTTTTACTGGGAAATACTTCTCGAGGCCTCAAGCGCGGGCTGTCTGCAAACCAAAACCAGGACACTTAACGCTGAGTAAGAGACAGAACATTGTATGTTCTGTGTGTGAACTGAGTCGATTTTTATGTGACTGCTCAACCTTGATTCAAAACTGGTTTACCTTTCACATGCAATCAAGATGAGAGGCATCCTGGCACCTTGACTCTCCCTGCCTCAAAAACTGTTAATATAGTGACAGTACACATAAGCACTGCTTCCAAGTCATGCGGTGGAGAACTCTGATATCTCTGAATTCCTTGGTCTTTAGCCCTGTTGGGCACAATTTCAGGGGAAAGGTAGACACATCCTGATTTTAAAGGTGCTGTTGGTCTGTAAGTTACAGCTGTCCACCTCATCTCTGTCCTGGAAAGCCTGTCCTACCTGATCATAGCCCTTTGTTTCCTCAGGTGTTTTAGGAAATATGATGCAACTCTTCACTAGTATGTCGCATTCTTACTTGACTTGTCAAAAGTAAATTGCTTAAATACATTGGTTTGAAGTATTACTGCTTTTATTGCTTCATACCCATATAAAATGAGTAAATGCAAATCTGTAGTTTCCTACATTGTGTTCTAAAAGTTTTCTTTGAGATGTTTCTTGAGTAAATCTCAGTTCATGACAGTAAACATAGCTAGGAATAGGTACCATTAGTCCAGGTGGTACAGCTTTAAAGAATACTTTTTGAAGGTAATGGTGGAGGACATAGTTTAATTTTCTGCTGCTTAGCTCCCATGTGCTGGGCTTTCCCATATCTCACCTGGAGAGATTAGACCAAGGGGATGAAACTATCTCTGTTGCACCTGCTCTGCTTCTGACTCCTATTTTTCCTATTGCTGCTGCTACTTATCAAGATAACTGTTTATTAGCTGCCTCTCTGTGCTACTGATTTGTTTTGGGCATGGGACTCTAGCTAAAAACTTGGATTTCTGGGGAAAAAATGCCAAAGGGTTAATAAAAAAATGTTATGCTGATTTGTTTGAGTACTGTCAAATAAGGAGAATCAAACACAAGCTACTTAGTTTTATTCAGTGCTGTTTGCTACCAACTCTTGTATGTTTGATCTATTTTTACTGCAGTTGCATTAGTATACTTTTCCTTTTCTGTCTGACTTTAATTGTAGGATTTTTTTTTTCTTTTTTTTTTCTCTTTTTTTATTCAGGAAATACTGAGGTAAGTCCCTTTTTGCCTTTAAATATAAATCACTTTGCGTTCCTCGTGTCTCCATTTTCTCCTTGCAGTTAGGAGTGATGGATTAGAATTAGGCTGCAGCACAGATTGGGAAAATCTCCCAGCATCCTCTTCCCGCAGAGGCATCAGCTTCCAGCATTGACTGTAGCTGCTGCCACTCTTACTGACATTTCTTTTGAATTCGGCTATGGAGAGTGCCTGTGATGCCAGCTGCTGGCTTGTGAACTTTTATCGTTTTATTCTTTTTGCTTGATAACTCATTAACGAAACCTCATGGATACTGAGAAGTAAAGCAGAATCAGTTTTCTCTTTATGCTCTTCTTCTGTGGATTTTTTTTGTGTGTCTGTGCACGGTGGAAAAAGAACAGAGTGAAAGAAGCAGCGCTTATTTTTGCATAAGGACTGTATTTACATACCTGAAGTTAGCTGAATTAATCCTGTAAGTATATTATCTCTGCCTACTAGTCCCTGAAATCATGAATGTGGTAGTCAGATTTACAGGGTGAAAATTTACTTTGGCAGGTATGTTGAATGCTTAACCTACAAACATTTTTTTGGATGGATTTCTTTGAAGAGGGGGGAAAAATGCTGTCTTCACAATGGGTTTATGAAATAATTGTTTTTCCTCTGCACTTTGCAGTGGTGAACAATGCTTTTAGAGAGCAGAAGCTTCTCTGCTGATGTCAGTGCTTAATCAGCTCGGATGCTGTAGGTTGTAGAACACTGCAAGGTGTGTATTTTGGGATGCCATTCTTTAAAATGTGGTAATTTAAGGACACTATCAGACCTGTAGTTACTTTCTCCATTTAAACAGTAGGTCTTCTACTCTTGGTAGCTGTGCTGATTTAACCATTTGAGGTCATACAGCGTTTTACTTAAATATAAATAATTTATTTCATGGGATGCAGTTCTGTGCTTTCTAAGTACTAAATGTTAAGTATAATACAGCATGCTCTTAGAGATATTAGTAATTTCAGGTCTCCAGCATTAGCTATAAGTTCCCTGTGTAATAAATTCCAGTAAATTGGTTTGAAGTTTAGGAAGAGTGTCTTACTAGGATCACACTGTCCTAATTGTCTCTTTGGATCTGAGCCAGCATTTGTGTGACGCAGTGTTAGTCCCATAAACATCTGGCCTCATCTGGTGTCCTACTTGCTGCATGACTTAGTTCTTTTTTCTTCCATAGCAAGATAAGTGGGATTTTTATTCGTTTTGTATAAAACTGTCAGTAAGCTCTCATTATTATTTATACATGCTAGCTCTTTCAGGAGGATCTTTTTCAACCTATTTTCTTGTCAGCATGTGTTATTTAGACCTACTTTCTAAGGGAAGCGTTGAACAGATTTTTTTAATTTTTTTTTTTTTTTGGTGAACTTCTACTTTTCTGTATCCACATATTGTCTATGAAGTTTTGGCAGTATTGCTGTCTGGCATATTAATTTTTCTACACAGTGCTTTTTGTATTGACCTCAGCTGAATTATTTGATATAAACTATTAGTCTGTTAAGGGGTATTCAAACATAGTAAATTCTCAGTTCACTTGCAAAGGTCTCATGTTATAACGTACAACTAAAAATACCATTGAACCACTGAGTTCTATTAATAAATCTGATAACAACCTTTTACAGTGCTGTGCATTTCCATTAGTGTCCAGCAGAACAGTGTAAAGCAGATTTTTCTCCTACCAGCAAACTGACACTGACACTGCTTTGTTTTTTCTTTCCCCTCTGTCAAACTGTGGTCACTTCTAAATACCTGTGATCTGATTGTTTTGCTGACTGATTTAAGATTACCTATGTTTTGCAATGCTCTGTCAAATCCATGCTAGAGTGGCTTGATACACTTGAGTAGGATTATTTCACAATCATTTTAGTGACCAGATAAATTGAATGTGCGTATTCAGGTGGGTAAATGGTAACCCTGGTAGTTGTCATGTGTCTTGCTCCCACAATATGGCTGATTCGTTATGGAAAATTTGCGTCTTGCTTACTGTGCATGTGCAGTGCAGTTCACTGTTGAACTTACAGAACTTGGTGTCAGATAAAGCTGCTGATGTTTTTTTACAGCCTGAGGGGCAAAACCTGACTTGCAATAAATTGTTTATTGGATTACTGAATCTGATCAGTGGGCAGTCCAAAACCGAAATATTTGTGAATGCTCATGTTTCTTTTTTTGCTAGAAATGTAGCCTGTCACTTTCTGGTTTTCGGAGGGGTGGACTGTGAGATCAGCAGTGGTGCGTGCTGGTCAGCCAGCGTGATGAGTTTAGTCTTGGCACTATTTCCTGTGGCACCTGAGGCTCAAGCAGATCATCAGCTTTGCCTTGGTTTTCTTCTTTTGTGCTTAATCAGTCGCTTTGTTGCATCTGCATAGTAATAATAGGTGAGGATACAGAAATCCGTATTTTCTTGTGGTGTACAGATACTACATTGATAATAAATACATAGACAAGCAAATCCCATGTTTTCAATAGGAAAGACCATCAGGAAAGTTCCTTTATTCTTCACCCCTCCCTGCCCCCTCAGTCATGGACATAAAGTAAGTGTTTGGAAGCAAAACCTTTTGATCAGTTCCTTGTATTCCATTACCAGATTCTCATGAAGCAGCACTGTAGGCACTCGGCTGCTTTCTAACTAGCACAAAGACAGTCCTGTGCATGCCCCCAAAGTTCAAGATCACAAATAAGACTCACATGCAGAATGTAAAGCAAAGAGAAATTATCAGTCTCCCGACAGGTGGTGGCCTGACATTTGAAGTTTAAGGTCAGATGAGACTCCTAAGAAGGAATTTTTGGTTGTATATGAAGTTTTTGGTGTGTTTGAGGGTTTTCTAATGCATTTCATTTGTAAGACAGTGTTACAAGTATTTCTGCTGTTGTGAGCGGTAATAATTCCTAAAATAGTTGTCTCCTGTAGCTAAATATGTATCTATGAAGTTTAGAAAAGTTAAAATCAGAACTTGCTTTTCTAAGAAGGAAGAGAGGGCAAACATCCCTCCTAAAATGCCAGCAGCACCCCCCCCAGCTTCTGATCTGTGAGGAGCAGCTTTATCTGCCTTCTGTTACAGGTGTTTGGTAAGGTATAATGATTGATCAATTAAAACGCTCTCTTAGTGACATTCCAGTACTCTATGGAAAAGCTGTCAGTTTGAACTTTTTTTGGACAATGCTAAGGTAGAGATAAAACCTGTAAACTCATTCTCAGCTCATTTTCATGCATATAATTTTAATAATTGTTGATTTTCAACAGGGGCAGCTGCCTCTCTATTTTTACTCAGTTACCCCTTCCCTTCCTACTGTCTCGTTTTTTCTCAGACCTCCAACTCCTTTTCTAGAGCTGTTCCTTTTGAAAAATACCGTTTTTGATGCTTTCTCTTTCTTTTATTATGTATACAAATGTATAATATCAGCTAGCTACTATTTCTTCTTTTTGCTCTGCATCGGCATTTCTGCCACAGCTGTAAGATGAGGGAGAACAAAGAATTTAATTTCAAAAAAACCAACCAAACAAAACCAAAACTAAACAAAACCTCCCAAAACAACCAAACAAAAACCCTAATGCTATTAAAGAAAAGGAAAATGCCCTAGTGGTGAGATTGCTTGACCATGCAAAGGATGGTATAGGCAGATTCCTTGGTATTGCGACAACAATCCATGGATTCACTGGTACAGATTTACAAATAACTGGCTAAATGCTGCTATCTCACAGTCAGGTAGTGTTGAGGAGGAATGTGCGACCTCACTGAACTGAATTGCCTTGTAGGGTGGCATTTCCATCTTCTGCTGTCACCACTTCTGTGGGTGGGTAGGTGTCTCCAAAATTCAGGTGAAAGCTAGTACTCGGGAAGGACTGGGGTAAGAGCAATGCTGTTTGTCTGCTGTAGAATGTGATTTTTAAATACAGCATGCAAGAAAGTCCCGAGGGAGGAAAAAGTGAAAATAAGTGTCTTAGCCTAACGGTTTTGCCAGAGGAGGGCCACAAAAATGATCTGAGGGCTGGAGCCCCTCTCCTATGAGGACAGGCTGAGAGAGTTGGGGTTGTTCAGCCTGGAGAAGAGAAGGCTGCGGGGAGACCTGACTGTGGCCTTTCAGTACCTAAAGGGGGCCTATAGGAAAGATGGGGACAATATTTTTAGCAGGGCTGGCTGTGATAGGACAAGGGTTAATGGTTTTAAACTGAAGCAGGGTAGATTTAGACTGGATATAAGGAAGAAATTCTTTACAAGGAGGGTGGTAAAACAGTGGAACAGGTTGCCCAGAGAGGTAGTGGAGGCCCCATCCCTGGCAACATTCAAGGCCAGGTTGGACGGGGCTCTGAGCAACCTGATCAAGTTAGCAGTGTCCCTGCTCCCTGCAGGGGGGTTGGACTAGATGGCCTCTAGGGGTCCCTTCCTACCCAAAACATTCTATGATTCTATGAAAATACCAGGCCGTGTAAACTAATATCGTTTAAACTAAATGACGATTGTTGGGTGTGGGGGGTGGGGTGGTGCCTGTTGTGTGTTTTCAGGTGGGGTTTTTTGATTCTTCCTTTGTTTTTGAATAACTACCTGTTGTTGAATGGATTGTAATATAGTAAGCTTTTAGAGTAATTTCTGCCTCTTTGCAAATTTGGCTAGCACAGCACTGGATAGTTTTGCTGCCAGTTGGGTTTCCTTAAATGAATGTTTAGCACACAGACTACAGCATGCGTTGGTGAAGTTCTGAAGCAGTGAAGATAATACGCCTTCAAAGGAATAAAGTCTGTCTTGCATCAGCGTGAAATTTTTTTCAGTGCTTACCATAAGCTGATAACATTTCCACTGAATATGTAAACTACACAACTTTGCTTATCTAAAATTCATGCGTCTCTTAAAAAGGGATGTGTGCATAATGAATGCAGAATTTGCTGTGGAGGTGAAATATGACTAGTGGATTTACTGTATGGGTAAAAAAAAGCTAGCATTTGCTATACTGATCAGATAGCTGTAGTTTGTAGACTTTCTATTTTGAGGATAATAGCCTAGGATAGGAAGTGATTTATATAAGTCAGAAGTAATTTCATACTTCTAGTCTTATGGCTTAAGATTTTTTCTGTTGTGTAATTATAGATGGCATTGAAGTCTGGATTTTGGATGAAATGGTAAAAAAGTTTGCAAAAAGTTTTCTGTTTACAGTGGAAAAAACTGTTGATCACACGGTCTTGTATCTTTTCCTGATTATTTTTAAACTAATACATTGGGTTAAGAATCCTTTTTGTTTGTAAAGTGGAAGTGATTGGCAATTAAAAAATACTGTGATCCCTTTAACATAAAGGATTTAACATGCTTTAATTTGTTAGCTGCAAGAAACATCTAACTGTGAGAAACTTGGTTTGATTCCACCTTTCTGAATTGCTCTTCAGGTGGGAGGAATGCATAGCATGCATACGGATAGAAGAAGAAAATCCAGCCTTTTGGAGGCTTGCCTGATGCACCTTGCTTTTTCAGAGCCAGAGTCCTGTACCTAGCCAGCAGGGTCCCAAAAGACCTGTGCCAGCACTAGCATAGTGTGGAGGCGAGGGGTGTGTGCAGTGTCTTACCCTTATATTATTCTATTTTATATATATA
>JAKFQP010000061.1:4474884-4508419 GCA_023375905.1 Nycticorax nycticorax | reverse complement strand
TTATATAGCTTGTATTATATAATACATATACAGAGTCTATTAGTTACAATAACAAGAAAATCCAACATAACCAGAAAGCTGCTCTCTTTGCTTTTATGAACATTTCCTAATGTTCACTGTATGGAAATTTGTGGATTGCACTACCAGGGACCATGTAAGCCTTCAGCCACCCTACACTGAACTGTCCTGCACATAAAATGTGGACCTAATAACTCAGCAGGATTTGGCAATAAGCTTATTTTGTGCTAGCCTTTGCTTCATGCCTTAGAACTGTTGGTAGGTATTTGTAATGTGGTGCCACCTGCTACTCTGTGGTAGGTAGGTAGGTAGTACTCCTACAAAGCGCCTCACTGTTTATCTGATGAGATTTGTACTTGTGTTGCAACTTGGTGTCTGTGCAAAGGATTGCTACAAGTGATAGCAAGTAACATTGTTCCTTAGGAAATTATTCAAATGAGATCTTGGCACATCACTAAGCAGAAGAGTGAAGTAATAGTGTTGGCTCGTATATGAGTGATGGATGAGAGAGACAAGATAAAAAAGATCTTTCTTCTCAAGCTAACTTAATGGGGAAGAGTACTAGGCTTTCAAAATACGAAGAAAGTTATTTGAAGATAACGTTTCCAGATAGCAGAACTAATAGCTGAGTTTTCTGTATGCTTGCTCAGCTACGATGGAGACACATGGATGTATCCTACTGTTAATGTGAAAGCAATTCCTATTGGAAATTGCAAATCTTTGCAGTTGGTAGCTGCACATATAAGAAGGCAGCCAAATACAGTCCTGTAATAGATTTTTCAAGGGCATAAACATTCAAAAATGTTCATAAAGAGATAAGCAATCCTGGAAACATTTCACAGAAATAGGAGACCACCATCTATTTGGAGGAACATTATATAGGTACTAAGAGTCAGAGTTCAGTGATGTTTCCTTAAACAGGCAAGGTAGAGATGTTTTTTATCTGTTACTCGTGGACAGAGACATTAGTTTGCTTTTTCTGCTTAAAGCTTACTGTAAGAATCTGACGGCATACAGAGGCAAGGTGTTGAATCGCAAGAGGAACTGGCATACATTGGTGAAGGATAAAATAATTGAAGAAAATCAGAATTCTGTTTTTTGTGTTGATTTTTTTTTTTTATAGGCCTAGGCAGAAAGAGAGTGTCTCTGTCATAGGAATGACTGTGCTTTCCCTTCACTGACACTGAAGAGAGAGGGAGGAGTAGTAGACCTCTACAGGACTTCTTATGCTTGAATAGAAAATCACCAGCAGGGATCACGAGTTAGGAACCTGTTCATTACCAACTCCCTCATTCTTAAAGTGTGACTGTTGAATATTGCAGGATTAAGAGTGGAAGTATCAGTGTTCTCGTGACACACTGCAAATCTGAGGCACAGTTCAAAATTAAAAACACAGCAAAAGAAGGATACCAAGGGCAGAAAGTCTTTGTGCTGCAGTGTCTGGGTTGTTCGAGTTTAACAAGTGACTGGTGATGTGGCGGTGGCAGTTTTTAAATGTTTTGCATCTTTGCTAAACGTTAAGACCAGCCAAGAGGACATCAAGTACATTTTGGCATGGAAAGCCATGCAAGACGTGAACATGAAGTGATGATTTAATGGCATCTCTGTGAGCTGTAAGCTGTAAGCTGTGGCTTGTGATACTGTAGTTTGAGTATGGCTTTTGATCTTGGCTGGGAGAAAGTCTTCCAGGGAGACAGTGGGTTCCAGCCCCCACAAAGACTCTGTTGAAGGCTTGTGTTTATCGCATGCATGGCAGTACACATCAGCACAGAGCTCAGTGCCGCCTACGTGGGAGAAGCACGGTGTGCCTGCACAGTAGTCCCCTTGATAAGGGAGGGAGGGGAAGAGGGATCCCATCAGGTAAAAAGTATCAGAATCCCCACTGTTCTTGGACATGACAAAGCTTAAAGTTCTTCAGTGTTCAAAAATACCCTGAGCCTCCTAGCCAAGAAAACGGAGCTATTGAATAGATTCTGGTGAAGATTAGTTGCTATTTACCATTAAGTCATGTCCTGGCTATTTAAAACGCATGACAAGATAGTTACTCTTTTTGACATGGTAGAACGTAAACAGTTAAATACTGAGTTTTCTAATTGAAGATATTCATTGCTACAAAGGGAGAGATCTACTTCAGAAAAGTATAGAAACATTCTGACTAGGACAGTGAGTATCAGATTTTGACAGTATATTAGGACTATTTGACTTGCCATCTTCCCGCAAAGGACAAGAACCACCTGAGAACAATACATTTTAATGCTGTTTTGTTGCCATTAACTTGGCAGTAAATACTCCAGCAGATGCCTGCATATGTGTTACTCAAGAAGAGTGCTACAGATGTTAGTTTCTTGCTGCCTTACCTGTTGACACCCAGGATGGTTTTCATTTGAGTTTAAGCAAACAAATGCCTCTAGAAGATTCTTCTTCTGATGAAACTTGTGTTAAGTGTTAAGGCTCACTTGTTTGCTAAAGTACTTATTCCCTGGGAAAGTGTTCGCTTAGAGGTAATGCGTCTTGTTTTCTTGATCCTTGTCATCAAAATAGCATCCTCTCTGTATACCCCCCAACTTCAGAAGACCTTATTTTCACTCCTTTTGTTTGTGTCAGATGTGCATCTTAATGTGGGTACCTTAAAACTAAACTGTTATTGCTAGTTTTTGTGGGTTTTTTCCCTTGAGAACTTTTGCTTTGCTCCCACTAATAACTTCAAATATTTTCAGTAACTGTAGCCCAGTGAGACTTTTGTTAGTGAGAACAGTAGCTGTACAAAACCAAGTTGCTGGCAATTAAATGTTGTTTATGAGCTGAGGCTGATTATTTTGGCTGTGTTGTAAAAGAACCAACAAATGGTTTTAGAAGTTCAAAAACTAAATTCTGCAGCCCCTATTCATGCAAAGTACTGCTTGCACATGTAAGTCCAGCTAATGTTAAGAAAGTGATGTGGAACTCGGTCCTAAATATGTGACTTAGAATGTGGAAAATATAGTTAGATTAAAGGTAAACTTTCCTGTATTTCTCCTATTTCTAGCTCTTGAATCCCCTTTCAGGAGAAGAGTTAGTAGATCATTGCCTCAAGGGTGATTTTATTAAAAGCTGACTAGATCTCCTGCAGATACAAAGACAGCAGCATGCACCAAGTTAATACTTAGCTTTAGCTATATAACTGCCTTTCAGGAATGCACTTACACTGAGCCCTGGTGTGGACAGATAGGTGTTATTGTCTAACTCATTATACGTTTAAATGCTAGAGCAATGAATTTTTTCATTTATTTTAGGGTAATAGTTATGCTCCCTTTTTATTTAATCTATAGGGGAAAAAAAAAGAAACTGGCTTAATAAGCTGTAAACTGTTTTGACATTTTAAATTACTAATGTTCTTGCTTTGTGTACATCTTGAGGCTTGTCATCCTAATAGTGAATATTCCAGTATATCTCAGGGTTTTCAAGTCAGTATTCTTACTACTTGTTTCTATCGCAGCTCCAAGTAGTTGATTAGAAGAACCTACTTAAAGCTCCTAATAACTTCCTTATGGACAGTATATCCTCACTGTGTTGGAAGAGTTGTACGAGTAGCTCAGCACCGATCCCAAGAATTGAAAACATTTATTCTTTTTCATAAAAGAAGCTTGAAGTAGTAGTGAGAAGGTAACTTAAAAAAAAAAAAAATGCTGTGTGTTGGGAAAAGATATCCTTAAAGTACTTAAACAGTAACATAATGGTGTTTTATTCTCCTGGCAATGTGACATTGTCATCTTTGTGTAACACCCAGGATAGAATATTTTTATTTTCCTTTTTACAGTTGGAACTGTATTCACTGGGTGTAAAATCCGTAGTAATTTCACTGAAGCAGTGTTAATTTAGTCTACTCCAGGATAAATTACAGCATATGCTCACCTGAGGTGATAAAATGTGTGAAACTACTGCCAGTTCTGTAAATTCTAGGAAACTGTATGTGGAGGTAGGGGAAAAAATGAGTTTGCCAAAATAAGCCTGAGTCAGAAGGAGAAGAACGTGAGTGAGAATGAGAGTGTGAGTCAGCATTGCTCACTGAACTGTCCATCAGTCTGCTAACTTGCTGTAGAAATTGGTTTGTGGTGTTTTGGGAGGAGAGGGGGAAATGTGCTTTTTCTGAGCTTCTGCACAGAAATAATCCTTGTCTGCCAGCAAAGATAGCCAAGTTGCTTCTGAGTCAGCATGCTCCTTTCTTCTGACTGTTCTGGTATCAAGTTATGAATCTGAGTTGGAGTGATTCCTTCTGGTTATGTTCCTCTGCTGCAGCATACAGGAAAACAGTAGAATAAATGTGTGAAGAGTAATTAAACAGGAGTGAGACTATTTGGTAGAGGATATGATTCACTTATCAGAAATAAGAGCCTGAGAAAACCGGCTTCCCAAGTTTTACATCTGAAGTAGCAGAATAATTTCATAAGCTTGCTTGATGTAAGGAACAGTAAATGTATTGACGTAAGGAATACTGTTTGCATCGTCTGCAGGCTTTGGTCACACATAAAGGCAACAGTGTGGGAACAAGTCTGTAGCACAGGAAAAGAAAGTGACGGCAACGTGCTGGAGAGATCTGCTGCTTACCCATTTAATAGGAAAAAACAGTTTTGACAGGGTGCGAGGGCTCTGTTGTTTTAAGGAACCTTGTTTATGGAATCGTTTTACAGATATTGGTATGTACCCTGGTGATGCTAGAGGTGGGGGTATGATGGTGTTTGGGAGCCTGATGGCTAACGGTCCTCTCTGATAACAGCTAAAAAGCCAGCATGTTCCGTGGCTACATTACACAAAATAAAGATTAGATTCTCCTTCCAAAGGAAGTTCCAGCAGTTGCCGATTGCAGGGTAGGAAGTGTGCAGACTTACAGCATACAAATACATAAGTGTGTTTCTTTTAACCAAGGTGAGGCCTGGTGAAGCAGCGGAAGTAGGACATTTTGCCCTTACGTCTTGATCCTTGCATTCAGAAAAACAGTACAGGGGTGGGTACTGCAACACTTTGATCTATTTATTTGATGTTAATAATTTCCACATGAAGTGGTAGGAAACTTCCTTACTCTTTCTAGGTTGAACCCAAGCATTTTACAACTAAGTGAATGAAGTAGTGATCAGTTGTTTAATTACCTGCTGTTACGAACGATCCACCTTCCCTCAGATTCTTTTATCAACTATGTGTATAATCACATCTCACTTGTGGTTCTCTTCCCTCTCATAGTTCATGGTTCCTCTGTACCCTGTGTGGCAGCTCATTGCCTCATGTTGGGTTTTTCTGTTCCAGTAGTTCATGGAGTTCTTGGCCCACTGCAAAGTTAGCAAACGTGCTGGGGTGGGGATGGATGGGGGGATCAGAAGGGCTATCTGTCATCCGCAATTTTGAAGGTTTTTTTTGGTTTTGGGTGTTGGTTGCCCCCCCACACACACACACTTAATACAGGCATGGGGATTTGTGTTGGAAGACACGTGGAATGGGGCACTGCTTCAGTGCTAGTCACAAAATAGTTGTGGTGCACAAGTACGAGAGTAAAAACTCATTCTTGCTATCTAGTAGATCTCAACTTTGATTACTGCATTTTTTTAAGACAATCACTACAAATTTGGTATTTAAAAAAGAAAATCCGCCTTCCCTTCTTGAGAAACTATTTGAAAGATCTAGCCATTTTTCCTAGCGGGAAAGGCAGAGCAGATGGAATGTGTAATCTAACCAGGCATGGACTGAGTGAAAGATAGCTTCCTAAAAAGCAAATCTGAAATGAGTATATAGAAGCATGGGAACAAACAGTGGTGGTAATGGCATGTTATTGAGGGGTTAATTCAGATCCTTGCTTGTGTACCAAAAAAACCCCAGCCTCTAAATCTAGCTAAAAATTAGTTCTTTGAAAATTATTTGTTAGCAGATGGTATTCTTGGAATCAGCTAATAAAATTGTGTTTTACAAAACTTTCAGTCATTATAAATGGGTCTTTTTTTTTTAATGTCAACACTGTTCTTTGGAGGGCATACTATTTAAGCCATCAGAAGAGAACATGTAAATTTGTTCATTTCTCTACTACTTGTATAAATATTTTAATTTGGACAGATCTGTTTACATATTCAGAGTCTGAATGCACTAAAATACAATTGCTTTCTTCATATTTGTTTTGATAAACATTTTTATTCTGCTTTACTGAATCGGAAGTATAGGTTCTTAAGCATACTTATTTCTGATTATAGTTGTTAATGGGAAACCTTTTAACCAGTTGACGAGATTTAGTGTGAAGTGCTAAATCCATTCTTTTGCCAAATAGGCAGGATGCTTCATAATTTAGAGTCTGGTTCTCTTGTCCCAGTTTCTGGAAAGAGCTTTACTTTGGGAGCATGAAGAGATATTTCAGGCTGAGGCTTTGGCAGGTACCCAAACTAAATGCTGATCCAGGTTATTTTGTTTTCTGGATTTAGAATCATAGAACCATAGAATCGTCTAGGTTGGAAAAGACCTTTAAGATGATCACACCCAACCGTTAACCTAGCACTGCCATCCCACCACTAAACCATGTCCCTAAGCACCTCATCTACCTGTCTTTTAAATACCTCCAGGGATGGAGACTCAACCACTTCCCTGGGCAGCCCCTTCCAGAGCCTGACAACCCTTTTAGTGAAGAAACTTTTCCTCATGTCCAACCTAAACCTGCCCTGGCGTAACTTCAGACCATTCCCCCTCGTCCGCTCATCTGTTACCAGGGAGAAGAGGCCGACCCCCACCTCGCTACAGCCTCCTGCCAGGCACTTGTAGAGGGCGATAAGGTCTCCCCTCAGCCTCCTCTTCTCCAGGCTAAACAACCCCAGTTCCCTCAGCTGCTCCTCATCAGACTTGTGCTCCAGACCCCTCACCAGCTTTGTGGCTCTCCTCTGGACATGTTCCAGCAAGGCAACATCTTTCTTGTAGTGAGGGGCCCAAAACTGAACACAGTATTGGAGGTGCGGCCTCCCCAGCACCGAGTACAGGGGCACGATCACTTCCCTACTCCTGCTGGCCACACTATTCCTGATACAGGCCAGGATGCCATTGGCCTTCTTGGCCACCTGGGCACACTGCTGGCTCATATTCAGTCGGCTGTCAACCAGCACCCCCAGGTCTTTTTCCGCCAGGCAGCTTTCCAGCCACTCTTCCCCAGGCCGGTAGCGCTGCATGGGGTTGTTGTGACCTAACAGAAGGGTCACAGAAGCTAGAATGTGCAAAATACAAAATGAGTTGCAGTTGGTCTTGATAGGTTGGTGTTTTTTTCCCCTAAACTAAAGTATAGAGGGGATGATTTTGCAATGTGAGGTGATAGAGATAATCTGTGTGTCTCCTACATGGCTTTCTTCGTCTATAGATTAATTTTTCAGGAAGGAATAGTGGAAGGTGTCTCTGTGTTAGAACTGTAACGCAATTTGCATTTTGGCCTGTAAATCCATGCAAGATGTGAACAAGATGATTTGCATTTACAATTTAATGTCTGGTGTTCTAATTTTTCTAAGATTGTTCAGGTTAGATCTGAGAACTGCAAAGTCCCCTGTTAATTTCAATGCAAGTAGGATTATAAAGATAAAAAGCTGTGTCCAGTGAAACATGAAGAAGGAAGATCTTAAACCCTATGTGATCTACAGCAAATTGATGTTTTCTGATAAAAATCCATATGCTTGATATACTGCTTTCCTTTTCCCCTCATCAAGGAGGAGCCAAATGGAAAGAATTAGTTGGGGCACTTGAGAGACAGAAGAGGAAGTAAAAAATCAAAGAGATTAAGCAAACTGTATTAAAAGGGGAAACCAAAAATTGTGCATGATCCTGTTGAATTAACATTGAAAATGGTTTCTCACTTTGTAACTGTCTTGGAACAATGCTACTACTCTTTTTTTTTTTTTTTTTTTTTTTTTTCCCGTCTCTTTTTTTTATTGAGAGGTGTGTTGCAGAAACTTGATGTAGTATGTGTAGCAGGGGAAATTTGAAAAATAAATCTATGGATTTACTTAGATATACTTCTGTCATTGAGTAGCCTTGATTCCTAACTGTCTTGCAAAGACGAATCACACAGGCTTATATACCAAAAGATTTAGGACTTTGAAAATGGAAAAAAACCCGAAACCAAAACCACCACTTTTTTTTACAGGTCAATTGTAACACTTCAGTTAAAGTAGTCTCAGAGCTAAGGTTTATAGTAAAACCAGGACACTTACGTTTAAGTACACAATGTAACGCTTTCTGAATAAAGATAAAAGATGATAATATATTCCTATAATTAATGGAACTGCCTTGTAAAAAAAATGAATGTCTCGATAACAGGTTAAGTAAGATTAGCTGGTGTAGTCTGAATTATAAATTGAACCTTTGTGTTCTGTATTTTCCAGTGCAGTCTAGGGTATGAAGAATGGTATATAAGCAACAAAATACTGACCTTTTTTTTTTTTTGTCTCCCTGCAGCAGGAGAAAAGATACTGCTATTGCTTATCTGAAGGATTTCTATTTATTATTGGGGCTTGTGTATTTATACATAAACCTAAGTAAACTTGCTGTACAGTAACTTCCATGAAATACTTTTAAGACAATTGGAAGGCAATTTAGATATCTAGCTTAAGGGTATTCAAGGGAGAGAACATGAACTGATAGTAGCAACAGGACAGTGTGGTGTTGGTGACGCAGGCCATCAATGAAGAGAGCACAAATGTAGTAGATTTGCTCTCCAGATTTTGCGCTGCTGAATCTCAACTGTTGGGCAATTCACTACTTCATTATGAAGGGCAGAATTTGCCTCTTGGTGTGTTCAATAATAAATATCTAGTAGTTGCCAAGTATTGAGTTAGAGATTATTTTTTTTTCCACAGAAGGTGAATTTTTCGAATACTGCCACTAAAAAATGGCAGAAAATAAAGCTGAAGAAAGAGTTTGGGGATGCCATCTTGCCTTATCCCAGTTTTCTGCCCCATAAGATATACAAAAACCAGAGCAATGTTTTTAAAGCTTTTGGGTGATGGAGAGAGGAGGAGGATAGCGAAAGTTGATGATTCTGTGTAAAAACCTGCCCAGTCATACTTTCATGTCCCCTTTTTTCTTGGATTGTTTTTTGTGTGTGTGTTACTGTCAGATTTAGGGAAGCTGCACTCCTCTCTGTTGTTTCTCTTCTTAAATTCCTCCTTCAGAGTTCTTCCCTTCTGGTCAGCACTTAAATATTCGTCTCATTGACATGATCTGTTGCTTAACCTTACTTGGATAAAGCCCATTATAGACCCTAAACCTGTTGTTTTAAAGCTGTAGACAGATGATCTTTTCCAGATCTAGCTGTGCACATCGAAGGCTGTGTAGCTTGTATCTGTCCATCACTACCGTGAGTGTCCAGTTTGTCACCAGTTCTGCCCATGGAGCAACTCATGAGCACTCCCGAGTCCTTCAGACAAAACTGGCCAAGGCAGCGGTTTTGTTAGATGCCTTCCTCTTAAGTGCAAGTGATTTTACTTGAAGGGAATTAGGAAGAACAAAAGCTTTTGGCATAGCTGCAGGCTTCTGACAGGACTATTTTTGGCACAGCTGTTTACAGAGTGAGCGTCTGTTTACTGCTTTCTTGGATGAAAATAATATTTTGTCATCTTTCTTGAGATTTAGATCTGAATACAGAGTCTGAAACTGCTTTTGTAATGATATGGAAAATTGAGAGCTTGGACATGGTGATAAGTTTTGAGTATTTGTCTTACATGAGTAGTAGTGAAAATGACTCCATTGCATACTGACTGGTAAAAAAAGGAGGACAAAGCCATAAACATCACTTAAATAAGCAAAGCGGGCACACTTCTGTACCATGGCTAAACTGTTAAGCGTATGACTTGTTTTTGTAAATACTCTAAAAATGAGTATTAAAATGGCTATAAAAGACTCTCTGTGTTACATAAGAAAAAAAAAATTAATTTTGTGTTTATATCTACAGTTTGACTAAACTAAGAATCTTTTTTTAGGGCATCCAAGATGGATCTCAAGTGTGCTCTGGAAGAATGTTCAATGGCACTAAACTTATTCCTAAACAATAAGTTCTCTGAAGCCCTGGAACTACTTCGTCCATGGTAAGACCCTGTTAATTGCTGAAGTTACTGTGAACAGCTAGTGTAAAGTTTGCTATCTGATAGCTGAAGATTAATTTAAGGCCTCTGAAGGTAGTAGTTTTCATTTATTCCCTTTTGTTATTTCTCAGTATCTTTGGGTTTTAGCAGTGCACTTGTTTCTCCTTAAGACCACTGCAAAACCTGTCAATGAAGCACTGAATTGTGGTCTGGAGCTGTTGAGGGGAAGTTGCAAAGACAGGGGACATTCTTCTCCATAGTGGCAGACAGTGAAACAAGAGGCAGTTACCACAAGTTGAGGCTTAGGAGGATCAAACTGGGCATTAGGAAGAAGTACATTGATAGTGCACAACCAGAGAGGCTGCCAGAGGGCTATGCAGTCTTCATTTTCTTGCACATCTTGAAACTTGGTGTGATAAAACCTGAGTTTGCCTGACATTAACATTGGCAATAGTGCTGCTGCAACTGGTAGGTTGGGGTATATGACCTCCCATAGCCACTTTCCAACAACCTTTATTGTGTTGTGAAAGCCAGGCTGGTTCAGCGTAGCCTTTTATGCAGAACTGAGCATGTGTGTACTGATTTTTCTGTGACACAAATGCAAATTTTTGTGTCTTTGGATCAAGTGGTAATATTAGAAGGATGTCCTTACTTCTTATGTTACATGAAAGCAGACAAACGTGTATTTATGTCAAGGCTTAATTAGCTAAATTAAGTAGATATATCAGCGGACTATAAATGGGATATAATTAAGTGCAAATGTTTGTGTAACCCAGTTTGGATATTTTCTGGAACTTGCTGTGACAGTATCCTGTGGAGGCAGACATGTAGCACACAGGGGAAGATGTTACTTGCTAGGTTATGTTCTGATGTCCATTACTTCCCTGCTTTATTCTTTTGTCTCTTCACAAATTAATGCAAGTGTCTCAGCATTTAATTTTGTATTGTATTTTAAAGTTTTGCTTAAATGCACAAGATTTATATGTTTGCCCTAGGTCTAAAGATAGTATGTACCATGCCCTTGGGTACAGCACTATTTTAGTTATGCAAGCTGCTATGACCTTTGAACAGCAGGATATACAAATGGGAATTTCTACAATGAAGGAAGCTTTGCAAACCTGCCAAAGGTAAGCCCAAGCAATGAACGTTTATGAGGTACTTAATCTACTGAGTGTTCTTTGTAAGATATCCCAGCTCTCTGCTTTCAAAGCAGGCTATTGTCAGTATGATAGTGATCTAAATTTGGAAAGGTGAAGTCTCACTATCCAGTTGTTATTAGTTAGGATATGTTTCCCAGTATTGTGGAAACAACAGACTTGTTGGGTCTGGGCTAGTATAGCCTCTAAAGTTACTTAAATGGTTGGTTGGTCTCGTAGACCTATGTGTAAGCTGACACTAAATGATTGAACTGCTCGAGCTATTTCAACCTGTGACTTTTTGTTTCCCATGGTGATCAACAATTCAAAAGCTACATACTTTGAATTTTCCCCTTTATTATGAAAATACTCTTCTTTTAAAGGTGAACCCAATAGTCTAATCGGATTAAGCTTGTACTGAGGTTTCTTCTAAAACCAAAGCAATTTTTAAATTATTGTTATAGATGTGTTTAACTTACCTTAAAATTAAAGGGCTATTATTCCCATCAAGAATGATCTGAATGTTTTGCTTCTGGTCTTGCTTGGAACAATAATGAAATAGAGTAGAAAACATAAGTTATAAGTAACCTGTATTTTTTTAATTAAAAAAACTTAGAAAACAGGTTGTCAAAGCCAAAGGGCTTAACAAGCCTCTGACAAAAGCAGAAATGAGTGCTTTATTCTCCTGTACTGGTGGTTCATCATATTGGTTAGGCCATAATTTATCATGAATGGTCTTCAAAGAAATTACTTCTGAATGTTGTTTAGTTTAGACATTTAAGTGTCCTCCTTAGTAATGACAAACAAAAGAAAAGGAAACAGGACAAAATTATCAGATACTACCTGAAGAAAATAAAGAGCCAGCAGTTTCTGCCTCTTTTTCAGGTGCACTATTGATTAACAGTTTTATCTGAACGATGTTTAGTATGTCTGAAAATTAGGTGCCACTCTGTACTTCAGATAGTTTCAATAAGGACCTCCATGTCTGCAGGATTCTTTCATGCATAATTGCTTTGGTGTAGTCTATTACAAAACTCATAAAAATGCACGATAAAGGCAACCAGACACTCAAAGGTGAAGAATTGACAGAACTACATGTGCCAAATTGACTATTTTTTTGCATGCATTGTGTTAACCTGTAGTGTCATCATCTTGTTGTCAGGTTCCTGCGCTTTTCAATGTGCAGAATAGTGTAAACAAACGATAAGCTAATGCTTGGTATTTATAAAAATTGACTTCCTGGCTTACAAAGTACATCCATTTTCTGAGCGTAGAATTGTTTCTTTAGCTTCTTCATAAAGTTGAGTTGTTTCTAAATAGTAATTAATTTTTGGAATGCCATACTAAAATAAACTAGCAATTTGTAACATGGACAGTTGAGATGTATTGAAATTAAAATACGTGACTGTCTTGGCGTCATATCTGCATAAAGCACCATAAAGTACTGAAGTACTTATGCTTTCATTAATGTTGAAAACAGCTTCTTTTGATTTTTCGTTCTAATTCAGAGGGCAAGTTTAAGAAATGGAAAAATGTAATTAATAAAACTTTGAAATCCAGTTGAAGTGACTTGCCCAGTGTCGGAGAGACCTCTGCAGCTAGTGGGTGGAAGTGGGGTGGAAGCTATTGTATGCTTAAGGGAGGTTAAATGCATGCTTGGAACATCAGTCAAGTTTGGATAGGCTTCTGAGCCTAGATGCATACCAGTGGCCATGATTAGACTACTCAAAGAATTGCAGCTATTAACAAATCATCACTTTACTACGAATGTCTATAAATTGTGGTAGAAAATGGTTAAGAATTATAAATGATATCAAGTTTGTGTTGAAATGTTGCTTATGCTGTGTGGATTGCTTTTCTTCACATCCAACTGGTACAGATTCAGGAAAAGAAGCACAGTGGTGGAATCCTTGTCCAACCTAGTTTCTAAACAGTCAGCAGAGCAGTTGAGTGAAGGTAAGTGGTTTATAATACAATTAAATTAACAAAGTGAAAAAAGCTCAAAAACACCCTACCAATGTGTACAAGTGTGCTTAACTCTGTAACCTGACTAGTGTCTTACAGTAAAAAACAAACAAATAGTTTGTTTGGTGGTGATGGTGGTGCTTTTTCGATGGTGTTTTTCTGCATTTGAATGCAAAGCTTCTCAAAATAGGGGGTTCAGCCTAATTTTTTTTGGCTCTGAGCATGCATAAATTAAGAAGGGAATGCCTTTCACAACACATTGTAGGACTGAAAAGAGATTTCTTTTTTTGGGGTGTTTTTTTGGTGTGGGTTTTTTTTTTTTTTTGGTTTGGTTGGTTTTTTTGGGTTTTTTTACTTAAGTCAGCTCCCAAAAGTTTAAGAATCATTGATGCTGTAGAATACTTCCTTATCATTAGTTGCAGTGGCATCTGAGTATATTAACAAGTTTTGTGCTTGTCTGTTTTGCTTTAAGGTGTTTTGGGAAATGGTATCAGTACATTGTTCATGGCTCTGAGAATGCTGATCTCCTATTTCTGATTCTGGCAGAATCAAGTATGCTTTTTTTTTTAACCTGACACAAGAGAATCCTCTGTAATGCTGGACACATCGAACTCTCCACGTGTGCACTGTACACTGAGCAGCCTTGTGCATGTGGCTGGTCTCGCAGCATGGGTGCAGAGTAAATCATGTCATGTGTGTTAAGTCAAATGTACTGTAGCGCTGCATGAGGACAGCAAGTCTGCCCGGGGCTTTCGGTTTGTTGAGCATGACTTGGTGAAAACCTGTTCATAATGTCTTACTGGAAATTAGGAAAAGCCTGAGCCACAGTGAGTGTTACCGTTCATCTGTAAAAGATTTTTTTTCAAAGATGTGGAAGGAGGGTTGGAAGACCTAATTGCTGTAGGCTGATATTTAAATTGAGGATCAATGGAAAGTACAGGAGATCATTCACCAGAATGACAAATAGCTATTGCCCTAGGCTGAAGTCAGCTCTGGCAAGATGAAAGTTTTTGTCTGAGAAGAAGTGAAATAGAAGACTTCTATTGGGATTTGTGTGTTAGAGCTATTATTCAGAAGTTATCAAAACAGCAACAGCAGAATCTTGCTTTTTTGTCTTTTCTTGGCAGCATTTTGTTTGTTTCATTGATTCCAAGAAGAGAATATTGACAATAAATTTGCTGACAGTAAATAACTTTTCTTTCTTATATAGAGGAAATGCATGCTGAGATCTGCTATGCCGAATGCTTACTACAGAAAGCAGCTCTCACCTTTGTACAGGTAAAGTGTTTATTTTGTATCTCTGCATAGCAGTTTAATGGAAGGATGTTAGTACTTGTAAAATATTGTTTACACAGTAGATACGGTATTAAAACCAAAACTTTTTCCTGGTGAACGAATGTTATTTCACAGCAGTGATTGAAAGTACAGTAATTTCTGTGCTGCCCAACAAAATCCTCTCTTTGTTTATATGAATAACCAAAGTTGTTACTGATACCCAGGAACCAAAAACCTAAGGTATATTGCAGTCTTAACACAGATGGTGCGTTTAAATGAATCGCATCACATCTGACAGTGTCCAGCCCCTGTTTAAAAAGATGTTCAAGTATGAGTAAATGTTTTGTTTGAAAATGCAAGGGTTTTTTTGCACAAAAAGGATAGCATGTTCCCCAACTAACAAAACTTCAACTGATGCACACTTGTCTCCATTTCATCATCACTTTCCATGCACTTTTGATTTGGTGTCAGGAACAATAGAGTAATGATTGATTATAAAATGAGCATGCCTTAGCATTGCTGAGGTAATCATTCAGTTCACAGAAAGATCTGCTATTTGATACTGTCTGGTGCTTCTTTGTTTAGCTTGTGGTTCAGGGACTTCATCCTACAGTGTTTTCAAATTCTATTTGAAATTTGATTGCTGAAAACAGTTGTTAGTCATATTTCTTTTATGTATGTCAGTGGTTTACAAATGTTTAATGAACATATTTTAGACAATCACTTCAGTTACAAATTATGAAGAAGCAGCAAGACACAAAGATACTAAGATCAGATGGACCTAAAAAGTTAATTTGGCAAAGCTTTATAAACCATTTAATACAGTGGTTTGGCCAGAAGTGTCAGGAAATAGTAATGGAATGCCAATCTTCCCTATACTGACTTTCTTCTTTACTAAGCAAATGGAAACAACCTTTTTTTGTTTTGTTTTGTGGGTGGTGTTGGTTTGTTTGTTGGTTTGGGTTCTTTTTAAGCATGAAGGGTTTTTTTTTTAAACAGTTGTTGAAGGAGGTGAGTTTAGGACTGTGTAAAATGAAAAAAAACCCCTTAGGGTTATATTTTCTTTAAAGCAGCACCTCGCTATCTATCATATTGGAGATCCATTGCTGTTAGCTACAATACACTGCTTTGCTGATTGCTGTCACGCCCCATATTTTTCATCCTTGGCTGACCTTGATTCATCTGAGGATGATGATGATAATGAAAATGTAACCATTCAGAAAGAGGTAGCAAGAATGCTTGTACTAAAACACTTGCAGTTGGGTGTTCAGTCTTGCAGACAAAACAATTAAGGTCTTTTGAAAAGGTGACCCTTTTATGGAATCCAGAATTTCCTTTGGTTGACGATTCTGGGCTTTTTTGGTGCTTTTTCATTTTCCACGTCATATATGCTGTCCCCAAGTATTTAAATGTGCATTTCTGAAATGCCTGCACGTGTTCCCCTTCTTTGTGAATTGCAAGAGAAAAAAAATCTGTCCTGTTGAACTGTTAACTGTCTTGCTTTTCAGAAAATTATTTTTGATGTCTAGTACATTGTGGCTTTACTTTGATTTTTCTAGAGGTTAATAAGCACATATGTTGGGTAGTACCAGCGGTTCCTGTTGATCAGCAATGGGAATTCATCTGTTCAGGGGATTCTTTGGTTTGTCTTCTGCCAGGTCCTGGGCTTGCTTGTGTGCGTCAGAATCAGTATCTCAAAACTTCCTAGAAAGTTCCTATGGCACCATCTGGTGGAGAGCTTTCTTGTTTCATTTATATATGCATTGGAAATTCTGTTAAAAGTAACTCTGACTTTCTTCTCACCCCTCTCTTAAGTTTTAAATTTGTAACATGCACCAGAGAAATGTTTCCCTGACAAATTAAAGCAAGTGTTAATTTTAGTCTTAGAGATGAGTCTAATAACTGAAAAACATTTTTTATATTTCCAATTACCATTAAGTTATAAATAAATTTAAAGGTAGCTGGAAGATTTTTAGGTACATGTAATATGTAATAGCTGAATGCACATTTTTGTACAGTTAAATTCTTTTTTTACAGGATGAAAATATGATCAACTTTATCAAAGGTGGCCTCAAAATTAGGACGAGTTACCAAATATACAAGTAAGCCGTTAGAAAATGCTTAGATTCAACATTGGTGTAAGCAGGTGCAGTTGCATTAATGACTCCAAAATAAAAAGACATATTTTCATAGAAATCATAATGATTATACTTCATATCATTTCTAAGTCATGTTTCACCTTCCCTCCTTTTTCTTTCTGCATCAAAAGAGAATGTCATCAGGTGCTACAGATGACTCAGGGGAACAAAAGCAAAAATGAAACTTACTACCAGTTTGAAGGAGGAGTAAAACTTGGAATCGGAGCATTCAACTTGGTATGACTTTTTCAGACTACAGAAAGGCCATTGGGATAATTCTGTAGGATTCTTTCTTTGCAGATACAGTACTGTAATCCTGTTTTAAAAATTACACATTTGTAAAATGGAGATACAGGCTTTGAAGGTTTTATGCAATATGTAAACAGTAGTAGTGGCTTTTTGCATGCAGGCGTTCTAGGATCTTTTTACTAATTTATTCTGAATTGTGTTTAATTGTCTTGGACTAATTTATGTATGTATTTCTTAAGAGGAAAAGCTACGTTTACCTGTGTGTAGCTGCAATTTTTAAGATGCTTATGCTGTTGGTTACAGGATACATGGAGTGACTGCTTTTATTGTAACACCCCCATGTATACCATTCTTTTGCTTCAGTGACATACTATAGATTGGCATAGGTAATTACAAATTCAGAAGACTGAGCAGTAGTTTACTGCATTTGTGCAAAAGAAAACTGGGTACATCTACTAGTGTTTTTCTTTAAAATTTACTACAGTTGCCTTTTCACATCTCTCGTCGCAACAGTGAGAGTTGATTTCTGCTGGTATGTTAATTCCTGTATCATTCTAGACTGGAACTGGCCAACTCTGAGTATGGTCAGAAGAGCTCAGGTCTGTCTGCACCTGTCAGTCTTTAAAATCCAAGCAGCTGGTAGATGTCTTTGTCTAAGTGCTGACCTTCCCTATTCTTCATTAAGTCTCTAATGTGTCATGGCATTTAATATGGTAGCTGGCATTTTTGGCTCAAGTTTCTAGTGGCTTTGCTTTTTTTTAAATGTATATAGTTTTTATTTATCTTATTTTTGTTTGAAATGTATTTCAGATGCTGTCACTTTTACCAGGAAGGATCCTCCGACTTTTAGAATTTATTGGATTTTCTGGCAATAGGGTATTGGATCTGATACTTTTTTTTCAAATTAGTCTTCTCTCAGATAAAGACTGGATAGATTTAATGTCATATTTCACACTGAAAGTGTAATGGTCTATATTGTTTGCCAGTATTTTAGTAGTGTTAAAAAGACAAGAAGTGAGCTAGGTGATGCAGTCATAAAAGCACATATGGTGATATCCTGATCTTGAACAACCATGGGAAATGACCAGTCTGCTTCAGAGGGGGTTTTCAAATTGCAATTTCCTTTCCTTTTGCTGATCCTTCAGGAGAGTATATCTGCTTTCTTTTCTGGCCATTACAGTCAGAAATTAATGTTCATCATACCAGTAACTGAGGGGAGAGTCACAATTCTAGATTTTTCCACCCACAATCCCAGCCCATTTCTTTGGGAGAAGGAATTTCCGAATATCATGTAGCACTGTGGAATCTCTGTACATCTTTTTTTCTCATGGATGAGGAAAGTATTTGTAATCATAGCCTTGTTTTGTAAGTATCCTACAGCTCTTTAAAACTCTTCTTGGCACCCATAAGAAATAAAAAAAAAAAAAAAACCAAACCACAAACTAAAACCAAACCAAACAAAGCAACCCACAGAATTATACATAACTAAACTTCAAGTTATTAATGAGACAAAGATTCACCATATGGTCTTAATGCTGTTAGTTGGTCCACAAATATCTTTCTGCTTATGTAAAATTAGACTTCAGTAGAGACTTGTTCATTCTGTTTCTTTCTGTGAAAGACCTGGCTCGTGCTGAAGCTCTTCCATAATACAGATTTTAGCCCTGACTGAAAAGGCAATAAAAGCTGAAAGGAAAAGAACAATTTTTGAGTATCAGCACATTTTTTTGTATGGTGCTTGAATTCTCCTGTAATTCATCAAGTTGCTATGCAGTAAAACTCCAGTTAATACTTGTTTTGAGGCAAAACTGTTAAAATCTGCTGTGTTTCTGAAGAGCCACTGCTCTTGAGCAGGGAAGCTCTGAGTTTGTCTCCACAAAAAGTTGTCATGTAATGGGCATAAACGTTTCATGTGTTAAGTGCTGAGTAAGTCTCCATGAATCTGGATTCCTTTTCTCAGCACTCACAAATTCCATTGTAGCTTTTGGAAACAGTGTCTGGAAGTTGTTGTGTTAGCAGAGCTAATATTTTAATGAGAACCTCAAAATAGTGGCTCATTTGATGAAAGAGAATTGAGGATAACTAGGGACTTCTATGAAGGAGGACTCTTGTTGACAAGTAGCACTGGAACAGTTGAGAGAGCTTCTCACCAAACATAGATTTAAAGACGTTACTGTGAAAGGCTCATAGCCAGAAAATAGTGGGGAGGGGATGTAGACCTGTGTGTCTGTGTGGTCTTCCCATTTCACCAGAGTGCTGAAAGGCATGGGTAATTTTATTTAGCAGTAGCTTAATCTTCTCCTTGCTGAGTGCTATCAGCTGTGGTAGAACTGTTTTGGTAGAAGGTTGTGCTGGATCAGAGTTAACAAAGTGCTGAATTACAAAATACTTATATCTGAAAGGAAAACTGGATTTGGGGGAGCCAGGAACTATTAATAGTAACTCTGTATACTGATAGTTAATTCTGCATGTGTTTGTGATGTTTCTTAGGAGTTGGGCCTCTGTCAACTACGGGAAGGCGCATCTGGCAGCAGTTTGAGGGCCATTCTGTGTACTTTCACCCTGTTGGTTTATCATACTTACGTCTCCTTAATCCTTGGTGAGACCCACTGTGTAGCTGTTCAGTCATGCTACACATTACGATAGATAACTGTGACTTTTTTTATGAACTGAATTTCAAAGCTGTGGCCAATTAGCTTTGTAACAGGAGATTGCTATATACTTAATTATGATCTGAAACTAATATCTCTGACTGACAAAGCTATGTCTGCAGAAACAGTGAGGATAGATACCATTATACCAACGTCTTGTTCCATTTGCAGGGCTGTCTCAACATGCAACAGCAAAATATCACAAAATACTTTTGAGTTCAGCAAGTCCTTATCCTTAAATTAACATCAGATATTGTGAAAACTACCTCCAGAAAGAAGTCTGCACTCCCAAACAATTTACTTGGAAGTTCAGACGTGTAGAGAATTAATTGCTTTTGCCACATGGGGCTAAAAGTTACCATTAATTCTGTATGCATCTTTGACATATATTTTCACATTCTTTAGTTTGGAAGTATTTCAGTCCATGTCCCTCAGGCTCATCAGGAAATTAAGGAGAACTTCATTTCTTTCAGTATCACCTGTACTTCATTACTGAGCTCAAAATTAGGAAAGGAGGCAGCTGAGGAATGTTTTCCTAACTTGCTAAAGCAATTAAAGGGATTTAAAAATATAACTAGGATCTATAATGGAACAGTTTAAAGAATATTCATGTATTCTATTCTGTTTCTACTTACAGATATTTACTATCTTAAAAGAATTTAGTACCTTCAGGACAGCCATTCATTTTTGTAGAAACACAATATGATGAAATAATTCTGCTCTTGCATAAAAGCAGTCATCCATTAATCTATTCAAGCCATAATATGATTTGGAAACCAAAACCTTGATCTATGAAACTTCTTTTTTAAGTACATTGAGGTTGGTTTGTTATGTTTTCTAGGTACAGGGGAAGCCAATATTCAGGAAGCAGACAGTCTCCTCGAACCCTACCTCCGGAAATTTCCAAATGTGTGTATTCTCAATAAATTTTATAACAGCAATGTGCTTCCCTAAGCTTAAAGTAGTAACTTGGCATTTTTCTCATCTCCTTTCAAGGGTTCCATTATTCTGTTTTATGCTGCCAGAGTAGATATACTGAAAGGAAATTTTGAAAAGGTAAATCAATTTTTTTTCTTCTTAAGGTTTTTATTTGTTCAGTGTTCAGCCTGGGGGGAAAAATATCTAATTCATCTAAGTAACTTATTTTAGTTGGGCTGATAATTATTCTCTTTATCCCTGTTCATGTTCAGTGTCAATACTGATTCCATCTCTCTCTCTGTAAGTGAAACTGAAAGGGAAGTTTATCTCATTTTACTAGTCAGGTGTTCTCTACTTGGGTGCTAGGAAAGAATTTGCTCTGTAATTAGACATGGCTCTCATGTGGTGCTGTAATTGAGTGAATTTTCATCATTCCTGCTTAACTACATTGTAGGCACAGTTGACGTTCCAGGAATGCATAGCAGCCCAGCAAGAGTGGAAACAGATTCATCATCTCTGTTATTGGGAGCTGATGTGGTGCTACACCTTCCAGCAGAACTGGCTTCAAGCATATCGGTATGCAGACCTGCTCAGCAAAGAGAGCAGGTGGTCTAAGGTAAATGGGCAGGTGGATGTTGTTATGATATACCAGTAACCTCTCCACACACAGTTAAATTCGCATTTCAGTTTGCCCAATAAGTGTAATTTTTGCATTCTTCTGAAATCCATAAGCAAAGGCACAATTGCACCCAAAATGGTAGGTTTAACTGAGTGATGAAGGAAGAATTTTTATTTCATGTTCTGAAGCACCAGAGCCATAACTAACAATGTTTCAGCCCCTCTAAAAACAGAGGTACTTACCAGAGTTGTGAGGAAGAGGAAGGAGAGAAAAACTGTTAACTTGCATCTAAAGTCAAGTTCGAACTAAGACTCACTAATAAAACTTGGCTGAAGAAACTGTGTTTGTTAGTTAATGATAAACAGATGACAGCACGCCTACTCAGCAGATGCTTTGCAACATGAAATGAGAAGGCTGCTGGAGACAGGGTCTCATGAGAAAAGCTGGGTTATCTACCTTTTCCTTGTAAAAATATTTCTCAAAGTATGAACCAAGCACACTCTGCAAATAATTTTCGATACGTCATTTTTGTCTGTTCCTTTCTAGGTTACTGGTTTTTTATGCTTAGTGGAAAAGGGGATACATCCAATTCTTGACAAGAGAGGAAGAGAATAGTATACTCAATATGAAGTGCAAATGTCTTGAATAGAATTATGGAAGTTTCTTTTTTTTTCCCTGCAAAGTCCCGTTATTGAACTTCACTTGAATCAGTACTCAGATATTTTCTTCTGCTTTTTAAGGCATGTCTCTATACCTAACAGATCATACAATAACAGTAATGGACTTTAGAATAGTTATGTCATGTAACCTGATCTCTTTATCAGTGATTTACATAATAAATTGTCCTGTTCTCTGCAGGAGACACCTTTACTATTCTGAATAACTTACTTAGAATATTAATAAATATGTTGAAAATAAAAACATAGCATAAATTATGTGACAAAGGAAATGCTAAACTTCTGTAGGTCTACCTGCATGAGAATTACTGGAAACAGTTTGCTGCAGCAGGTGGGGTGAGAGATTTGAGTCCTTAGTGTATTGACTAAGCACAGCAAGTTAGATATAGTAATATGTGGCTATTTCTTTTTGAAACAGGCAATATATGTATTCCAGAAGGCAGCAATTCTATGTATGCTTCCAGAGGATGATTTGAAAAGGACTGGTGAGGACATTGTATCTTTATTCAGGTAAACATTTATAAAGCAACCAGATATGCAGCCTTTTTCCCCCCATATAAATGTTTTTGACTTTAATAGCTTTGTCTTATGTGACTTACTTCCTACTTATAGCCATCAACTTTTCAGTTTTTATCTTTGCTTTTAACATCCGAATATTTAAAATGCTGCTTTTATCAGCAAGCATACGTCCTACAACTGCAGTCTCAAGTGGTGTGAAGCAATTTGAGATGTTATACCTGAGGCAAAGAGCAAATCTTACTAAATGAAATAAGATGAAATAGAAATTACATAAAGCTACCTCTGTTTTCTGTTTTCCCTCCTTGTAGACAAGTAGATGGCCTAAAACAGAGAATTGCAGGAAAGTCTATCCCAACTGAGAAGTTTGCAGTAAGGAAAGCTCGACGCTATGCAAGTTCTCAACCAGTGAAGCTGATATTACCTGCCTTGGTATTTATGCTTGCTTTCTTTTTGTCTTTATCAAGTAGAAAAGAAATAAGTATAATTCATTATACAGGGAAGGAATAATGTTACCAGGTAGTATGTGCCTGCATTTTTAAAATTATCTTTTTAGAGAATTACTGCATTCATGCGATGGGATTTTTGTGAAATGTACTAGGGGCTGGATCATGCTACCAATTATTAGTGGTCCAAAACCAGAGCCAGATGTTTCACGTGAGAGTTCAGATATACAGAGAATGATTGATGTTGCCACATGAGGCTGACGGTCACCTTCCAAGTAGAAACCTGCATGGGTTTCTAGCATATGTGTTCATGTTCTTTAGTTTGGCAGGATTTCAGTCCTCATCCTCCAAGCTTATTAGGAAGCTAAGGAGTACTTCAGCACTTTCTGTTCTTCTGGTGAAAATGAAGAGTGGTGTCTTGTTTTGTTGTTTTTGTTTTTCTTGCATTGAGTCTAAGTAAAATGTGCAGAAATTAATGGTACTTTACTAATGCTATTCTAATTTCCCATGCTTTTAACTTCAGAGTCATTAGTAGTGCACAGTCTGTTTATGTGTGCACAGCAATGATACTTTGCATGTGTGTATGCTAAAATTTTTGTACATGGATAATTTAGCAACAAATGAAGATGAAAAACATAATTTGAGAAGTAATTTCTTATGTTGAAGTTCACTGGTGTAGAAAGAGGAGTCCAATGAAAATGAATCCATCAGTTTTAAAATTCATTGTATACTCAATTACATATAAAGACCTAAGTAATAAGGTTGTCTTACGGTTGTAGAGCACAGTGCTATTCAGTTGGGAGTTTGTATCTTCAGTCTTGCTGACAAATACAGTACCTTTTAATTTAAGAATTTTTCCATCATGGGCTAAGCAAAAATAAACACAGTGTATGGTGTTACTACAGTAAGTGTAAATTAGGCAGGATTACAGAATTGAAACACATCTAGCATAATGTAGTTTGTAGTGTCAGTAATGCTATTTCAGACTTTGATAGACTCGGGTTTTTTCTCCCTCTGAAAATCCCTGTAGTTACAGCAGAAATATAGGCAGAAATATTTCAACAATCAGCTTCAGAATGACATCAGGCTTCATATTTCATAAGTCTAGTTACAATTCAAATACAGTAAAACAAATTATACTCTTGTTTGCAATGACTGCGTAAATATCTCAGCAAAGTTTCATGTTGGTTAGCATTTTTATGTGCATTCTCTCATTCTCTTTATGTGCTACAGTGTGATAATATTTAATGCATCAAAACAAGCATATTGCTTAATATTGTACTGAAGCATCTGGGAAGCTTTGTGCCAGGATTTGCCTTGATTTTTTTTTTTTTTTAAATAAGATTTTTGTGGGAATTCTATTGGAAGTGTGTGTTGGATGTGTGTCCTATAACCATATTTTTATCCAGAAAGTTTTATCTATTTCCAGTGTTACTCCATATGGAAAGTAACAGCCTACAGATTATAGCGTCTATATATAAACACGCACGTGTGTGTGTGTTTGGGTATATGCATATATATATATATACACACACACAAACTGTATATACATGCACACACCCACAAATATACACACAAATTTATCTGTAATCCTGTAGAAAGTAACTACTTTCAGCTGCTTCTTTAGTCTGTATGGCAGAGGCTACAAGTTGAACCTAAAATACCCTGTTTTGCTGATGTGTTACGTGGGTGATGGTAAAAATCGTGTGGTAAAATCTGTTCAGTTTCGTTCTTAAAGATCTATGAAAATACGTGATAGAATCCATTACAAAGGTGTCAAAACAGTTGAAACTTAGAAAACCAGGTTAACTTTGCCCATTCAATGTCATTTTGCCTCCCCTATGCAGCCTTAAGTGATAATTAAGGCAAACACAATTGTCTTGGTAAACTTGCATGTAACTGACAGAATGCCCCCTACTCATTGTGGGTGGTTATTCGAAGTCATACAGATACTTTCATTTATGGGCTTCTCAACAGTGCCTTTTGGCTTTGAAACCAAACAAGTTTTGTGGGCAGTATTTTTATGTACTCAGAATGTTCCATAACATCCTTCCAAGGGGGCATACTCTTTAGTTAAATGTTTATGCAATTCCATGAGTTTGTCTTGTTTATTTTGTTTTGTCAGGAAATGATGTATGTCTGGAATGGCTTTGCAATTGTGGGCAAAAGAGCAGACCTCACTGAAAACTTACTGGTAACAATTGAAAAAGAAGAAACTGCTCTACAGAATGAAACTAGTAAGTGATTGCTTAAGATAGAATTAATAAGCTGGTAAGAAATGCTGACATTTTTCTTTGGTTCTGTCTGCTAAAGTTTTCTGAGATAAGAGTTGATTCGGGCAGTGTGCTATTATATCTGAAAATGGAAATTTTGGAGCTGCGTGAAAGTTAGCAGGGGTTCTTCAATATGTTCTTTGTCCAGCTTGATTGATGCTGCAGAATAAGGACAACTCAAGGATGTCAGGTTATTAGTAACAGAACTTAACTAATTCTTACTAAGACATTCCAGTCGTTCTTGGAGTGCTAATTTCTTAAATGTCTGAAAAATACTTTTTCTAAACCAATTTTCACCACATTTTAACTTTGCTTCAGAGGACACACACTGAACAGAATATGACTACGTATAAAGGAAATAATGAAGTACTATGCATGAGTCTTGCATTTTTACTTTCTGGCAAAATAAAACATGTTTGCTGGTTGTAAAATAAAATATTTTTAATGAATAAGCTTTGACCATGGTTTTAAATCTTGATGTATTTGAAGCATAGATGTTCAGGGTAACGTTTAGAGAATCAGTCCATAACTTATTCCTAAAGGAACTTAAGTTCCATTGTTACAACTGGTTTACTGCTGAAGTACCCGGCTTTATCAGGTTTTATCAGGTGGGTGCTGTCATCTGTCATGTGAATTTCTTGGTAGTCTCCTTTGAGTTCTTCTAGAATGAATAAATATTACCTTTTTGCACATAAAACATTTCTAATGGTAATTCAGTAAAAATAATTTCTATTGAACACAGATCTTAATCACACTTATCAACAAGTTAGCAAAAGTTAGTTTTGCCACATGATTATAAATTGTAAAACCACATCTAATTATGATTTACATACAAACGGAGGTGATGCATCAGAAGTTGTACAAGGACACACAAAAAATGCATAGTGGTGAAATCTGGATGGTATCATAAACTAAACGAGAGCAACCTGCAAGGCTGAGACTGAATTGGGTCCCTTAATTTTTTTATGCTATTCTTCAAATTTCTGCAGAATCAGTAGTATGCCTCTTAAATCTCAAATGTTTTTTCATTTTTTTTTTTTTTGTTGTTGTCATACTAAGACCAAAATGTAGCAATATGCAAGATACCTGAAAATAAATTAGTTTCCATGAGTTCTGTGCAGAGCATTCTGGCAGAAGATACTGGGAATTCGGTGCTTTATCATGGCTTGTACTATAATTACTAATCAGTTGTAATAGTGAAGTAAATTTCCTGTCGAATTCCTAAGCATTGATGCAGAAGGTACCAAAATAAAAGGAGCGGAAATAAAACGAGTATTTTTTCCTTACGGAAATATGTAGTTTACAAATAGGATGTATTCTGGAAGCGTATTTGGTTTTTTTGCTCTCTGTTTAGTAATAACTGCAGTCAAATGTAGTTTTGTTCTGGACTTTGCATCTATGAGCCTGATTTGCTTTTTGAGATACAGACTCAGAAAAGATAAAGACTGTGATCACCAGAATTGCTGCTGAATTGAGACCCAAAGAAAGTGATTAAGGCTATTAGCAGAGTGTGTCAAGGATACAACATTATTTTAAGAGACAGCTGTCAGTACTAGATAGCTTTAAAGGACTGCTAAGGTGCTGTAAAGAAGTGTGTTAATTATACACAGATGTCATTTAGGGATTGAGACTTCTTAGAGTTGTTGATACTTTATTCACTTCAAGTGAAGAGGCACAGCAAGGAATCTGTCAAGGATTGAAAGTGGGCTTATGTTGTACAGAGATGAAAATAGAGATGAATAGACATTAGAAATTATTATTTTTTTCCTCAGGATTTCTGGAAATCTTATTTTACCACAGTTGTGTCACCTCCAAGATAAAAAGCCAAGCTTCAAGAAAAAGTAATTTCTTGTGTGTTTTATAATCCTGATGATATTTCCTCTGATACAGAGGATTGCAGGTAGATGGTTCTCCCACGTTTATTGCAAAGTTGCCTGCATTTAATTGGCCTGTGCATTTACTGTCATTTACAGTCAGTGTTTTGCAATAATAGCTTTTCTTCCTGTGGGAAACACCAGGGAGGTACTAGTTGAAGTTGTTAAAGACTGGCAAGCTTTTACTGACATCAGTGCTTGCCCCCAGTAATTTCAATGAATGAGTCCTTTAGGAGACAGCCACACAAATTCACTAGCCTCAGCCTAGCAAAACAGGCTTGCGGGAATGCAAAATACTCGCCCACTGCACTTCTACCTGTCGCCAAAAGCGCAGTCTGTCAGTTACCATCTACCGAGACTCCTGGGTTCGAACAGAGACAGAAATAAGCCTGAGTGTAGTGGCAAAGCACTTCGATGAATCCTAAGATGCTTTAGTCTTGCATGTTTCAGAACTGTTTACGTAGGATTTTTCTGGCAGACTATTAAGAAAAAAATTAACGTGACCTTAGAGAGCTGGTAATTAGTTGTAAACAACATCATCTGAAGGGAGAGTGTTTTGCTTCCTGAATTGTTAATGTATGTGCCACCATCTGTCTATCCATATGTGTTTTCTTCCTTTTCCTTCCCTGCACCCAGCAAATGGTATAAGCAAGGCAATGAGAAAGGAACAGGTTAAGGTTATATTTCTTAATTGCTTCACAAAAGCTCTTTCATCTGGTATTTTTGGTCCTATTGAACGTAAAACTTCCTTGAATTTTCCAAATGTACGCTACCAGTGAAGCTTCTTAATCCTTAAGAGATGGTGGGAATACTAATAAACGTGGTTTCTTGAATTTGTATTGCCAAGTAATGCTTCCAAAAAGTTCTGCAGGGCAGAGTCCTGGTGTGTTCTTGTGCTTTTCACATTATTGGTGCTACTGGAGGTCTGCCGGTGCTCTGCAACAGGGCAAGTTATTAAGATAATGTAGTGCAAAGGTGGTTTCAGTCTCACTGTAGGTTTTGCTTCCTGTTTTAGATGATGCAAGTACAGAAATCTGTAACTGATGCCAGTTCATGCCTGCTTTGAACTGACTTCCAGAATAAGAAGACTGGGGATTATCTGGAGGTTTCAGTTTCTTCTTATTTCTTATTAGCCTGTATCTTTAAAGAGAAAGATAAAGACATTACATGCACATCTTCATCAGTATACAGTGTTTAAAATGAAGGTTATGTATGTTTTGAGGTGTAAAATCTGAGAAGCAAGGTCCTGAGTCTGAATGCATTTTCCCTACTGAAAATCTAATTTTCCTTTTCACGATGTCTTCAAATTGTTTGATGTATCTCACTTTTACTTTTAGATCGCAATGAGTACTATATGGATGATGTGTGCATGTTGCAGTTACTGAAGGGCCTCTGCCTGAAACACCTGGGAAGACTCATGCAAGCTGAACTGTGTTTCAGTAAAGTAACTCAAAGGTAAAAATAACATAAACAGACTTTTCACCCAAAGCTACAAAATAGAAAGGTTAAACTTCTGAAACTCCTGTAGAAGCCACCACGTTAGAATTTTGAATATTAGATTTCAACATCCTGTTAAGGAGCTGGAATTAAAATACCTCTGAAAGTAGTTGGAGGACCACAAAACTTCGCTAGTATGTTTCTATAGCAGTTTAAGATTATATAGCTTCATGTAAATGTGATGTTTTATACCAAATAAATCAAACTGATGGATAACGCATTTATCTAAATACATTCAGAATTAGTATTTTTGTATTTGCAGAGCTATCAAGATAAGTAAAGATAATTCACATGGATTTCCTGGGGTTTTTTTCAGGACTTAGTACTTCAGAAACGAATGCCTCTCTATGTAGATGAGAAATTGCTGTTGTTACTAGTTTCAGTTGAAAACTTGCGTTTCTTGTGTTATGGATTTATCAAATACTTTAGGTGTCAGGTCCATATCTACTGCAATAACTTTCTATAACTTTGAGTCATGCTAATTGTAGTTGTAAACTTCTTAGAATTTTAGAGTAGGCTGAAAAAAACTGGTTTTACAAATGCAATTTTCTAATACATAATATAGAAAAAACAGTATTTAAGGAGAATTTGTTACCTATAATTCTATTGCTTGTTATAATTTTCTTGCTGTCTTGCCTTCTCTTGCCATTTCTAAGGTCCCAAGTGAGTTTAGTCAAGGACTATGAGGGCTGAGGGAGCTGGCCAATGTCATTGTGACTCTGTTATCTTTGAAAGGTCATGGCAATTAGGGGAAGTTCCTTGAGGACCAGAAGAAAGCAAATGTTGCTCCTGCCTTCAAGAAGGGCACAAAGTAGGATCTGGGGAAACTGCAGGCCAGTGAGCTTCTCATCAGTCCCTAGGAAGAAGTAAATAATTCTGGAAATCATTTCCAAAAGCATGAAGGTGATCAGGAGGAGCCAGCATGGATATATGAAGGGGAAAGCATGCGTAACTATCCTTATAGTCTTCTACAGTGAGATGACTGGCTCAGTAGATGAGGGGACAGCAGTGGATGTTCTTTATCTTGAGTTTAGAAAGGTTTTTGACTGTGTCCCCCACATTATCATCACAGACAAACTGTCAAACAGTCTCAACTAGGTAAGTGGGTAGTGAGGTGGACTGAAAACCAGCTGAACTGCTGGGTTCAGAAGGCTGTGATCAGCAGCATGAAGTCAGCTGGAGGCTAGTCACCAGCAGAGTAATGCAGAGTTCAATGCTGGGACCAGTAGGTTTTAACATCTTCATTAAGGACCTGGATGATGGGACCAAATGCAGCCTCAGCAAATGTGCAGATGATACAAAGCGGGAGGAGTGGTTGATAAGCCAGATGGGTGTGCTGCCATTCAGAGCAAGCTGGACAGGCTGGAGAAATGGGCTGACAGCTACCTCATGAAGTTCAACAAAGGGAAGTGCCAATCCCTACCCCTGGGGAAGAATAACCCCATGCACCAGCACAGGCTGGGGGCTGACTGGCTGGAGAGCAGCTTGTCAGAAAACGCCCTGGGGATCCTGGCCACCCCCAAGCTGACCGTGAGCCCGCAATGTGCCTTTGCAACAAAGGTGGCCAACTGTGTCCTGAGTTGCATTAGGAAGAGTGTTGTCAGGAAGTCAAGGGTGGTGACCCTTCCTCCCCTCTCAGCACTAGTGAGACCACATCTGGAGTACTGTGTCTAGTCCTGGAGCCACTGGTGTGAGAGACACGGATATACTGGAACAAGTCTAACAAAGGGCCACAAAGATGATTAAATGATTGAAGCATCTGTCATGTAAGAAGCTGAGAGAGTGGGGAGCATTCAGCCTGGGGAATAGAAGACCTGAAACGTTACCTGAAGGAAGTGTGTTTTAAAAAAACAAAAAAGACACACACAGACTCTTCTCAGTGGTGCCCAGTGACAGAATGAGCAGTAATGGGCACAAACTGAAATACAGGAAACACTGTTTAAAAATAGACACATTTGTTGGTTTGGTGGTTTGGTTTTTTTTTATTGTCAAGTTGGTTAACCACTGGCACATGTTGTCCAGAGAGACTGTGGAGTCTCCATCCTTGGAGGTACTTGGAATCTAGGCGGACACAGTCCTGGACATATTGCTGCTGTAGACCTTGCTTTGAGCAGGGAGTTGGACTAGATGATCTCCAGAGGTGCCTTCCAGCCACAGAGATTCTGAGAATTTCTTACATTGAGGAAAAGTTGAATTTTCTTACTTCTCTGCTGGTTTGTTCAGGCAAGGTAGGGTAAGGGAATCTCAATTCTGTGTGTGGGGAAAAAACTATTTATATTATACCTAACCTAATGAACATCATTTTTATCTCAGGTTATCTTTTTGGATGGTTGGGGTTTTTTTTGAACTGTAAGTCACACAATAGGGTCCCAGTCTCAGAACTGTGTTCATGGTAGCCTGGGTAACGTAACACAATACAAAAAGGAAGTAGGAAATAATAAATTTTTGCTCCTAGAAGGTCATGTTGGCAGTATTTTACATCCACTCTTTACAGGTATAATTAACGTGCAGAGACTTAACCAGTAAAAAAGTTTCCAAAGTGTTTTCTCTGGCCATGTGCTTTTACAGGCCACGATTGCATTTAAAAGTTAACCGGTCACTTGAGGAAGGGTTGTAATGAGCCATTTCTGTATTTTTCTGGTTTTCTAGTGAGAAGCAAATAAAATATGATAGTTATTTGGTGCCGTTCGCCCTGTATGAGCTGGGTCTTCTGTACAAACATCAGGATGAGAGAGAAAAAGCAATAAGATACATAGAAACTGCAAAGTAAGTGGATTTTTTTATTTGTATCATCCTGTAGATTAAGAATAACTGAGTAACTTTAGCAAGACACAGGGTAAATGCCGTCTCCTCATTTAGGCTTCAGAGATGCTGAGGTTCCACTGCATGCATGGGATGGAGCTGGAGAGTCCAGAGAAAGGATCTACACCACCTCTGTCATAGAGAGCATCTGGGGGGGCTTACGTCTGCCACAGTAAAGGTGTTAGTGGGAGTAGGTTAAAAAGCCAGTACACTTCTGACCATGTCCCTTTTTCCTTTCACATCCTGTCACAGAAGAGCTGTAGAGAGATAAGTTTACTCTAGAGAGGCATGTTTGCTTTATCTGTAGATAGTAGTATGGGGTAGAGTTTGCCCCCTCTGTGTACAGAGAGGTATACCAATCATGTAATGGTGTTGTAAATGTGAGTTAGAAACAATGTCATAAAACCTTTTTTAGAAACACAGTATTTTTTACCTTTTTTTTAATTACATAATGCGGTTTCCTTGTGTTTTATTATTCTGGCTGAGTTGTGTTTTGAAGTTGAATGTACACTTTCAGGTAACAGCCTTTCTTTTCTGTAGTCTTCTAGCATGTCTTTTCACAGCAAACTTCAGGAGTTGGGAGGGCTGTTGAAAGGATAAAAATAAGTGAAATAGATGCTAAGACATGGATTCAGTTTATCAGGACATTTAAATGTTGGTACTGGTGTAAGTCGCTGCTCAGTTCGTGGATGTAGTTTGAAATGTCTCATAGCTCATCTGTGTATCCTTCTGTTGAAGGAATGAAGGCTGTTAGCTTTGGTACTTCAGTGCATGTATGAAGTAGAAGCAATCCAGGCCAAAAATGTTCTTCTTAAAATAACTTTTTTTTTTCAGAAACAACTACAAAGACTACTCTATGGAGTCCAGGTTGCACTTCAGGATTCATGCAGCACTTGACAGCTTGAAGGTGTCACCTGCTTCAACACCTTGAATGAGGAGGGATGCTTTTCACGCATACAATGCATATAATAGCCTACACAATCTTTTTGCGATTTTTTTTTTTTTTTAATCATGGAAGAGAAAAAAAACCTAATGATTGTTTTCTGTCATCTCTGATTTGATGTATGTCATTCCTTTAGACTGTTCTTTTTCTGTATAGTACGTATGCTATATCTACTTGATACTTTAAAGAAGACCTTATATTTTGTTTGATAAAAATGATTTAATATTTGACTTGAATGGGGGATATTTTAGAAAAAGTTGATGGTGCAATAAAGTTTAATGCAAACACTTTATTTTTTTATATGAAAACAGATGCTGGTTATGCAGTGGAACTGGTGATAATTTCTGCTTTTTTTTTGAGGTTTGATTTTCTGCGGTACACTTGAGACCTTTTTACCTCTGGAACAAAAATGCAATGTCTTCAGCTAACCTTGCCCACATTTGGCATACCATATTCTGAAATTTGTGTTCCAGAGGAAAAAAATCATTATCTTTGACTTAGTTTCATTTTGGGAACAAAATGAGCCTGTCTGAAGTACGATATTTTTACACTGTCAGATGAAACTAAGCAGTGCTACAGGTAAATGTCTCTGCAGGTCTGTTTCACTCAAAATAAGTGGTTACAGGGGATATTTTTCAGTCATAGAAAAGCGGGGCTGCTAGGGACATTAAGAGATCGTGTATTCTTGTCCTAAAGCAGAATCAACAGTCTTATGTCCTCTTGACAGACTTGTTTTACTTGGGGTTTTTTTAGAAGAAAAAAAAAAACAAACTTGCACTGAGAGATATTTTGTAACTTATACAGGATGTCTTTCCCAGTGGGAAAAGACTGGGAATTTTTTCCTGATGTCTGCCACCATTAATTCTTGGCATAACTGAAACGAGTTGCATCGCATCTTCCCTGTCATGAATCTGGAGAAAGGATTGCTCTTTTCCTTTCCTGAAGCAGTCTTCTAATATTTGAAGACTAACCCCCTTATTGGTATTCTCTGTTCTTGGATTCCAGCCAAAATAAATACAAATTTGCAGAATTTATTTTTTTTCTAATAATGGGAATAATTCATTATTGCAAGTTGATTGTGCACCAAAAAGTGAATCCCACTTTTAAACTTGGAGTTAAGAAAATGTGCATATTCTGATCACGACTTTCTACTTTCTACCAAAAATGTGTAGTAAAATTAAGATACATTTATAAGTACATATATTTTCCTTTGCACGTTAATATGTGAACAGCAATGTCAAATTGAGTTTCTGAAGTCATTATATATGCAGATTCTGCTGTCTATTCTTAAGAATATACTTGGTTTTTAAGTATACACCCAATAACTGTTCTTTGACTACTTATTGCAAAACTTGCCCATTTCCATATTATTAATGCCAGTATATTTACTCTGCACAGTAAATTCATAGTAACTATGCTCCTGTATGTGATTCTCTGCCCTTAACTCCCACCCAAGAAATAACAGAACAAAAAA
>JAKFQP010000061.1:4410938-4440799 GCA_023375905.1 Nycticorax nycticorax | reverse complement strand
CCATTGGCCTTCTTGGCAACAAGGGCACACTGCTGGCTCATGGTCAGCTTGCTGTCCACCAGAGCTCCCAGGTCCCTCTCGGCAGAGCTGCTTTCTAGCAGGTCATCCCCCAGTTTGTACTGGTGGATGGGGTTGAATCTCCCCAGGTGCAGCACCCGACACTTGCCCTTGTTGAACTTCATCAGGTTCAGCTTGCTTTTTCTTTCTCTCTTCATCCCCCTCTGTTATCCTTATCTTATCCCAGGTAAATAACCTAAATGACCAGATCAGCATTTCCCAGAAAGCAAAGAAGGATCTTTAAATTGCAGATTAAAAAGGGGTTGCTCTTCACAGGAACCGACTGAAATTGGGAATACGAGTTATTTCTTAGGATATGAAATAAATGGCTGTAGCCCTAACAAGATTAGCAGAAGTTGAGGAATGTGTGCAACATAATTGAGGACAATGTTCTGATTGTTGGAGAAGCAGTTGGGGGACAGAATGCAGGCAGGTGCAGGTTGTATGGAAACGCTGTTCACAGGGGAAACAGCAGTCGCAAAAGCAGAAAGCAAGACATGGAGACTAAGGGTGTAATAAAAATCCTATCAGTATTGCCAAGAGCAAACACCTTTAAAAACTGGTATTACGGGTTTGTGCTTCCACAGCTGTAAACTGGTCATTGCCTTGCTGGCTGTGATGGCTGCAGACGCACGAGGTCATGACGGGGTGGGGACAGCCAAAATACCAGCTGAGAGGACACTTTGACATGGAGGTTTGTAGCCCTGTAGACATGGTTTCTGGTACATCCAAGGCACAGAGCTGCCATATGGGACTGGACAAACTTCTTCAAACATTTAGGGTATGAAGGGTAACGATGTATCGGAAATTATGTCAGAGGGGGTGCTTGAGACAGATGGAGATCAATTGTTTTCAAACTTCTCAGACTGTCTTGTGCATCGCTTGCTTGGGGCTCATGCAATTCACACTTGGGGTCTGTGCCTATTTTGGAGCAGAACTGAGGTGGGCACGTAGACGCTCAGCCTGAGGCTGGAACCGTGCTTAGGGTCCTGATGCATTGGGATCGTGCTCCACCCACAGGAGAGAAAGCAAGTGTTGCAAAACTTTGAAAATTGGTCATTTTCCTACCAGGGGATTCCAGGTAGGTGCCCAAAATGAGAAAGGAATGTAAAACAGTGTCTACTGAGAAAATAGCTGTGCATGCTGTGACCACGGAGGGCAGCACAGTAGAACCCAGAGAGGCTACATCTCCTGACCGCCAGTGCCTTGCTGTGCTTGCTGCCTCACATGAGAGCCAAGAGAGTTAGCAGAACTGTGTGACGTGGAAGAAATAAAGATGACCTGCAAGAAATATTAGGTAATAAAACACCAGGACCAGATGGGTATGCAGCAGATTTTATGGGTCATTCTGAGACAAATTACTTCCAATTGTAAATGAAGTTTGTTAATGCACTTAAGAAACAAAATGTTTTCTCCTGACTTAATTTAGTCCACCAGGAAGCAAGCCAAAGAAGTGTAGAGTGTACAGATCTATTTCATTATCTTGCATTGTCTATGATAATTTTAAACGTCATTGCTGTTAGATTAGGGGCCAACGTTATAAGATTTTCTCAGGACAAGTTTGCTAGAAGCCACTGCTCTCTTAATCACAGTGTCAAGTGAGTCTATCAGCTTTGCTGTAGCATTACGATTCGATTGACCAAGAGCATCTCAGCAGGGCATTCAGTTCACCGCCTGAAAAAGGTAGTCAGTTGCTCAGCCAGTCGCTCGCAAACCCTATATACTGAGAGAGCAACGATTGCCCTTTTCCACTGCTGCTCTGGGAGGCAGATTACACTTGCCTTGCGAGTGTCGGAGCTGCCTGGCACCTTGCGCTGCCTGCCCTGTGGGGTCTGCTCAGCTCCGTGTGTGGGGCTCTGAGAGTGCTGGCACAGCAGTTCACAGCACCGGACATCAGCTCACTGCATAGTGAATCGCGCTTTTGTGCGGAGCTAAAGTATGCTGCGGGCTGTAATTCGGGTAGAGTAGCGTATGCCATTATTGGTGCCTTGCAATAATGATCGTGATTCATTGCCACCTGATTTTTAGGCTGTGCCAGTCAAATCTGGATTTTCTGGCTGTGTCAGATGCACTATCGCTGCATATATATCCATGTGGGTGGTAGTCTGCAGAACCATTTCTGTCAGAGGTGATGTTTTTGAATGACATTACCCAATTCACCAGAATTTTGGTCATCATTCAGCATCTTTGTTGTACATGTATTTCATATTAGCATGTATTTGTATGGCATCAGTTGCTGTGGTGTACATATATACATTCATGCAGAGATATAAATACATTTGAATATGTATGTGATTTAAACATCTATTTAAAATAAATGAATAATCAGCCCACTTATGCATACATTTGTATAACAATGTCAGGCTCAGAATTATGAGTTTCTGTCTGCTTGGAGAACAATCCTTCTCTCGCACTAGTGCTTGCTCTGTAGTTGCAGCGCAGGCACCAGCACAGGGAAGTTGATTGCAGGAGGGGTGTACAACTGACTCTGGAGACATAGAATCACAGAATCCTAGAATGTTTTGGGTTGGAAGGGACCTTTGGAGGTCATCTAGTCCAACCCCCCTGCAGTAAGCAGGGACACTGCTAACTAGATCAGGTTGCTCACAGCCCCGTCCAACCTGGCCTTGAATGTTTCCAGAGATGTGGCCTCCCCCACCTCTTTGGGCAACCCATTGCAGAGTTTCACCACCCTCACTGTAAAGAATGAGTGGGAGCATCCCTCCCTTCAGGTGGCCATGGGGTCACTGCCCTATGCTTGGGCAGAGGTACTTACGCATCTGCTACAGATATAGTACGATTGCTTTTGGTGCAAAATCTCCCAGATAGCTCTGATGGTCCTCAGGCTTTCCAAATTCAAATGGGAGCCCAAATTCAATGGGAACAGCCAGGGCTGATGATTTCTGCTCCAAAGGGAAGATGAGCTCCGCTGTGGAGCTGTTGCTCTCTGCTGCGCCAGGCAGCAATCTCATCTGCAGATGGGGAGTATTATTTTGATGAGGCTTTATTAATACCCTGATGACCAGATGTGAAGGAACACTAGGCTGGGCTCTATGTCTTCTGAAGCTTTTACATTCTGATTTTTTTTTTTTTTTTCATGGCTTCATTAAAGGTTTTAATAGCATTTCAGTTTTATACAAGTTTTACCTATGTGAATTTGAAATGAGAACAATGCTCTCATGGTCAGTGATGTCTCCATGACCTGTGTTAGGACTCTGCGTCTTGCTCTGAGGCTGTGTATATGCCATGCGTTTCACACAAAAGCATACTGAGAAATTTTCTAAGTGGTACGGATACTTCTAAACTTGAACAGGTAGTATTTCTCACATGCCTCCTGTTGTAAAGACAGACTCTTAGTTTCTCAACAGTATTTCTTATAGGCCTTGGAGGTGAATAAAAGTTACCAATATAATTTTAGAAATGGCTACAGTGTGACTTTTTATTACCTAGCAGTTTGTGACTTAGGCCACCTCAACACCCTGGATGTCTAGGATCCTTTGCAGATGCTGGGAGTCCTTTTTTCCAGTCATTTCTAGGTTTGTAAGACAAAATCTAAGACTGATTCAGGATAAAACACTGTCTCTAAGGCTTTGTGTATAGCGGAGGACAAGTATTTCTATTGTTTAATCGGTCCATTGTCAGCTGTCTAGAGCCTTTATGGCCATAGTGTCCAAGAGCTATGATATGGCTATATCATATAACAGCTTCAGCACAACTTTAATTTTTTTTCTTTTTTTTCTGGCATTGCTGTGCTGTGCTTTCCTCAGTAGGTGGCAAACTTCACAAGCTATAGCTGGCTGGATTTTTTTTGCAGGTTTTTATACCCCAAATAAAGTAGCCTGTGCTGGGAAAGCTTTGCTTGGACCTCATCCAAATAATATTTGGTTTCTTTCACTTGCAAAAAAAGAGCCATTATTGCTCCTAATTCAATCATTTTCTTTTCTGGGCTGATCTGTGAAAAGCCTATAGCTGCTGCAATGGCGTATTTACTGTCTGTGAGTAGTGTTCTTTGAGACTGTTGAGTAAACAACACGGAAAATGCCCCTTTTTTGCTATTTAAAAAAGAAACACCTCACATCAACTCCATCCATGTAACACAGGCCTGGTTTGTACCGTAGAACAATCATTAGTTAAAATAAGAAAAAGCACTGCCATTTCTTTCTGTATAATAAATATCCTCTGGTGCTACTATTAGTTTAGTGTCATCATTAAGCACAGGGAGAGCACTTGGCATTCTTCACACCATAGAAAGAAGGGTGACCTTCAAGAGACTTAAGAGGTCCCTCCAGAATATGACTAAAATGACTCCCGTGTTTCAGCATCTGTATAATCTGATTTCAAGTGGTGATACGGAGTAAGTAGCTGAGTGGTAGAGAGAACAGGGTCTGCCTTGGTATCCCAGCAGATTTTCTTTTCACTCAAGGACTGGTGGCATTTCTACTGAGTGTCAGTGGTCTTTGTAGGGGAACTGATGTCTCAGAAGGCATTTGGAAGGGAACAAAATGGATGTCTGATGCACAAAGGCATTAAGAAGAGAGTTTAAAGCATAAGGGGATGTGGCTGGTTGCCCTGACTCTTATCAGAATCTCTAGAAGTATTTGTTATCACATTTACAGTATGAGCTATTGTGCACTTAATTTGCATATTATTTTGTACAGATGCTTGTTCTGCAGTGTTTCTCACAGTAGGAAGAGAGAGAGAAGGAAACTGGAGAAACAAACATAAGGAGCAACAGGGAGATTTTAACACACAACTTGAAAAGTACTGGAGAGCTTCAGTATCTGGAAGGACGGTCCAGTTGACGCTGTTGTTGCAGCTGTTAGGCTTGCTTTTAACCATGCTGGATTTAGATAAAGAACAAAGGCCCCTCTATTCCACAGCAAGGATGCAATACTTCCCACTCTGTGGGAATGTTTCGGGATCTGTGAAGGAGAGATTGCTTGCTCATTAGCAAGAACGAAGCATGTTGGGGGGGAAGATTGAAACCAGTCGGACTGGTAAGGTCCTGTGGGCTGAACTGGAAGTTGCTCTTCTGCGTGGTCATGATGACGAGCTGTGCATACAGGAGCAGGTCGTTTCAGTACTCTGTGCCTCTGTTTATCTGCGCTGCCAACAGTGAGGTCCTGAAACAATAGTGAGGATTGTTTCAAAATCTGACATCTGCATTTTGAGCTGGAGGGCTCAGTCCTGCAGGGCTGATATAAACTGAAGAAAGCATATTGCCCTTCTGTGGGAGAACTCCGTTAATCTCATCCTTGGATCAAGTCTTTACTCACCCTTGCAACTGCTGCCCACCCTTACATTTCTTCATCCTCCCATCTGCATCCTCAGTAAATCTGTTAACATAATCACATGGTGTCATCATTTTCACAATAGAATACCCTGTTTCCTATCTCCTCATTTCTGCTGTCCCTCTAAACTTCCTCTGCATGTTCTCCATGTAACCTGTTGAGCCTGCCTGAAAGTGTGTTCCTCTTACTCTTGTTATCCCCCAAGGTTTCAGGTGAGATTCCTCTCCATGCTCTGGCCCTACTTCCTCCTCTTTTTTTCCCGTGTGCTCTCTGCATGCACCCACCTCCTAATTTTTTCCATCTATGCCTCCAGTTTGTTATGGGGCCATCTTTTCTGGGGGAAAACGGGCAAAGCAAAACAGTAGGAGCTTGCAGCCTTCCTGAGTAGGCACAGGTATCTTAGCCCCACTGGGGCTAGAATGGGAGACTAAGGCTCACTTCAGTAAGGACAAACATTACTGCATGTGGGAAGACAAGTCCAGTGTAGCACTGGGAGGAAAACGTGCCTCTCCTAATCGACAAGAGGGTCTCAAAGCGCAGCAATGGAGAAAGGTTTCGAAATGGTGGTCCTCAAGGTCTGCCTCTGACAGTCCTTAGGAGAAGAAAGAAAAAGCTTGAACTTTGTAACTTTGTAATCAGCTGGAGTAAAAGCAGAGGGCAAAGATGGTGCCTGGATACCATGGTTTGTCCTGTCTACAAGCATCTGGGACACCAAGCCAGAAGGGAGACTGTGTCCTTTCAGGGTGATCCCTTGGAGCAGGAAGTAAAAATCCTCTTGGCAGATGACTTTTATTAAAAGGGTTGCAGTTTCTTTTTGCCCCTTTGCTATAGAGAGGATGATTTTTTCTCCATCTGCTACCCCAAAACAAGCAAATGGCTGGTCTGAGTCCAGCTCAGCTGTCTTTGTGTGGTTGCACAGTCTGGACACCTGTGGTCTCTAGCAGCACACATACCCTGTGCTTTTAGGAAGTAGCTGATTAATAAGTGCCTCTTCAGGAAAAGGGTTTTTAAATATTCCTAAAGGAGCAACATGGTGTCAAAAACATCTCAGGAGGAAAATAATTACATCTCCCCTTGTTTCATTTTAACTACACAATAAAAAGTTTCACACTCCCCCCCAACATGGGTAAATATTTAAGGGAAGTGCAAAGTCCCACTGAGGGACCTTTCACAGGGATATATCATACCAATGAAAAGGAAAAGAAGAAAGACCATGATCTGCTCTGCTGGCCGAGACAACCAGTAGTTCCCAAGGGGCTGACTTAGCTGGGCCTCCCCTCTCCTGTTGTGCAGGCTTTGGGTTGACTTTTACAGCTCACATCAATAGCGGCGTTCCTCCACCTCCCCAGCCTGTGCCTGTTGGTGGAACAAATTGAAGCAATCTGCGCTGCCCTCATAGGTCAGGACCTCCTTCCTTTGCATCCTGACCCGGCTAAGCCAGCTTGTTTACCAAATGCAAGAAAGTTTGAGAGAAACAGATGGGTGTTTACCGATGCCCTGTGTAATCTGATGGGCTCCCGGCTGGAGAAGGGAAAAGCTTAGCCTGGGCTCCACGGGGGCTGATGACAAAATTTGCAAGTAGCAGTGCAGTGGAGACTTTCTCTGCCTCTTTGTGGCTATGTGGTTTGCAGTATGTAATGTCACACGCTGCAGTCAAAAAATCTGCAAATCCACACTGAGTCTATGGGATCTTTCTGGATTTTTGGGGCGCACACGTTTTTTCAGAACACGTGGTCAGGTTAAAAGTACATGTTGTGTTTGACACACGTGGCTCAGCCCGTGTGCAGAAAATGCAGACTGCACCAAAACCCACTCTGCTTTGTGCCTTTCCTGAAGCCGCATACCAAATTGTCATTTTGTGATTTACATTACCTATAACTCTTTACTGTGACCGCCTTTTCTGGCCTGTATGCTGGGAAATGTTAGAAACAAAACCTGTTGAAGGCAATGACTGTCCTTTTCAGCAGAATTATGACAAAGCACATTGTTTACAAATTCATGTTTTGGTACAAAAAGAAGTGTTTGTAAAACTTGTAACACTTATTCCCTTGTTTCACTATCTTCTGGGCCTCCTGCTTGCAGCAGCTGCACTTTTGTCAGTATAGCTTTGCGTAAGAAGAAGAAAAAGGGCCTTAAGCGGTTGCAATATAGGCTCTGTCTTTTAACTGTCATTTTCTCTAATTATTTATTTACTTATCCAGTCACTTGGGCTTCAAATTGTTCAAAAACATCTAGGATTTGCAATTCCTCCTAAGGATCAGTGATCTGTGCGAATTAAAATAATTTCTGGAGCTAGACCCTACTTTGCTTCCCAGAATGGCCATATGAATTCCCCATTGACTGGGATCTTTGCAGAATACAACAGTTAAGCAAGGTTGACAAGAATCTATTCTGATAGTATGTACAAAGCCTCTGTGGCCTCTAGCCCCCCACTTTCAGCTATTGCCTTTTCTTGGGATGGCCTGCAGGTAGTGGTTGCTCTGCTGTGGAGGATACTACCTGTGAGTTGGAAGTTGAGTGCTGGCAGGAGGATATGTAGCAGCTACCATATCAGAATTATTCATTCTTAATTGTGGCAAAGTAATAAACAAACATTAAGGTCTAATACCAACTGTGATTTTGGAACAACTGAGGTGTCACACCACCAGCGAAGTAGATAAAGTGAGTAAGAACAGAGTGAAGCTAGGACTAGAAATAATGAAGGTAGCTTAGCCAAGGAGAGTGCGTTTCACATTCCTAGTTTTCTGTCAGGAAAACGTGGTGGCTTTTCAAAAACATGGTTTTAGAGGCAGTGGATGGCCTAGTAGTCCAGCTATGCCCTCACCTTCTTCTTGATGTGCAATGGGAGGGGAATGAAATGGAAAAGATTAAAACAGAAGGCAAAACATTAGTTCCTCCTGCAGTCTTGCAAAGAAATGAGGGAGAAAACTCAGCTTGCTAAGGCCACTCTTGCCAAAGCTTCTTTTCACAAAAGCAATCTGCCCTGCTAGGTAGATGGATCAGGTCCCTGCCATTCTGCACATGAGATGATTGAAACTTAGCCAAAGCTGAGCATTTTGTTGCTTTTCTGTGCAGAATCATGAAATTTCAGGGAGCTGCATTCCAGAAATGCATTTGAAGATTTTGGACAAATTCTGAGTTTGCAGTGCCCACAAGGAGGCACCTCTCATACTGCTGTGCAAAGTGCAATGGAAATGGCATAAAGTTTTGTTCTGAAAGACTCTGAAATCCCAGTGTCAGGCAGGGAGTTTTACTGCTAGTGAATGCCTGTCTGTGAGATGAGGGCAAACTGTTAATAACTTCTTGTGATGCTTAGACCACTAGTTCTACCAGTCAGTACATGCAGGCATGGCAGGAACCAAAAATCCTGCATGAAAACAAGCAAAAAGACAGGAAAAGAGCTTTGTTCTGATTTGTCTGAAATGCAGAGAAGATTAAAATGAGAAGGTGCACAGCCCGGTTTGGCTTATTCCATCACTAGGACATTCCCATGAGGACTGTTATAACTGCACCTTCTCTGCCCACTCATGGAGTTACTCCTTGGGTGGATTCAGCCTGTCATGACTATATTTGGATTATTTCCTGTGGTTCTGGTGCATTAGCAGCTGTGGTAGCTCTTTCCCTGGATAATCTGTGTAGTTTTATGTCAGTCCTCGGGAAGTGAGGCAGGAGACGCTGGAACATGCAGTCTCATTTCTACAATGAAAGGCAGCTTCTGGCAAGAGCCACAGAAGGTTTTTTCCAGGAATCAAAAGTGGTGCACTGATATTTTTAGATACTGTCCATCCAATCCATAGGTCTTGGCTACTGATCTTTTCCATCCTGCTGTTTTACAGGCTCAAAGGTTAGGGTTCATTGAAGTGCAGAGATTCCAGGGAGTGGAATAAAAACCCCTAGATATAAAAGAATCTGGAAGTTAGAAAACACATGATTTGAGACAGTCTTCCACCTCTCTATATGCACTGTTTGAACTTGGGCAAGTCAGTGCTCACCCTTCTATTCCTGTGTGCCTCTAGATGAGAAAAAATGTAATCCATCTGTGGTGTTACTTGATGAAATATTTTACACAAACAGAAGAGATATTTTCTTCATTTAGGGTCAACCAGGCCCACATCTAGAGGTCTACTCCTGCCCTAAACTCATCAGTAAAATCAGAGTGAACTACTATATTATCCAAAGCCACTGATTCCTCTCAAAGAAACATAACCTGCTCCTTCTTTTTATGGTGCTAATTCTTAAATATACAATGCAGAAAACCCCTTGTGCAGAAAAGCCCTGGTGCCATGAAGTAGGATGGACCAGTTTCCAATTTGCTCTATGGCAATAGAGTAATAAGAATGACCTCCTTTAGAAGACCCTTTTAGGATGCCTCATCACCTTTTCCCCTGTTGTAGCTCCAGAATTAATTTTTTTTTCTAATAATTTATTTCTTGCTTCAATGCACTAGAAAGGGAATCTGTAGAAAATGACATGGATTGGTTACATACTTAGACACCTCCTTGGGTTCCTGAAATTATTCTTGATTGCATCAGTCTTGCCTCCACATAAATCTTCCACCCTTGTGGTAACAATGAGTGGGTGCTTTACTCCTTCTGAGCACATCTCTGACTCTCGGCGTCGGTGAGGCGGAAAGCGCATGCACACTCTGCTTCGCTGAGAACCCCCCTCTAAACTGCTGAACTGTACTTCAGAGAAACCGCCCACTCTTCCCATCTGATTTCTCCCCTTGACAGCTTATCTTGCAGCCGCTGTCTGTTCTGTTTGATCTCCTGGTATCTATTTCTGACCCTAAAATTGAACTAATATATACAAATCACAGCTCTGTCTTGCTCCCCCTGAATCTTGTAGCTATGTGAAAGAGCTGTTGGCTCAAAGGTGGGAAGAGCAGCCACTGGTTCTGTCCTTTTGGACAGATCTGTCAGATAGGTTTTGTTCCCAGAAATGTAACATCTACCATCTTTTGTCTTGCTAGACTAGGGAGGGCTTCTGACTTCATCATCTTTTGTCCTTTGCATTCTTTTTTTGCTCCACAGCATATCAAAGTACTGACTGGACCTCAAACATCATTCATGACTCCTTCACCACCATTGTGATCGCTCTAGCTTTGTCTTTGGCCATGCTGGCATCTGCAAATGTTGCTTTCTTATCCCCTCTCACCCTAACAACATTGCTATACTTTTTGTCTCTCATCTTCACCAGTTGTACTTTTCACTGCATTGAATTTAACCATGTCCCTCAATTTTAAGGCTCTCCAGTGCTCTTGGCTTTCTCTCAATGCCATCATCTCCTGAGCAGAGCCTACAGGCTTGCCTGAGTACCTCTTTTCTAAGTTTTTTCACACAATTGTGTCTACATGCTTAATAATGCCAATCTTATGCACAGAACACGTCCCTGCTTTAAATTTTAGTTACCCCTTCATTCTCCAAAAAGCTCACTGGTGAATACCATCACATGTCATTGCCTTCCTTATTTAACAAAGAAATTGAAATGCAGTAAAAAACATTAAGGGAACCCTCATTGTCTTTCTCTGCTTTGACTACTGAATTGCTATGTGCTTTTTCAGCTTTTGCTTGGCCCACTACTAATCCTTGCCCCAAACCATTCTGTTTCAGCCTTTGGGGGCTGTAAAATATCTGATAACAAAAGTGATGTGTCTGCTTTGCAAGAGGATCCTAGTCTCAGGAGTAGTAAAAAAGCTCAAATATCCTCTTTGCAGAGCTCATAAAAAATTGTCTCATGCCTTTTTGTGGAGCATTTTGTCTGGAATGTCTGAGCAACACTCCCTGGTTCCAGACATTTAAAAATCTTTTGCTGTATTCTTTGGTTCATCATTGTGATTTTAACTTTGTATCATTCCCGGGACTTCAGTCCCCCGCAAGGTACTGATTATTCTGACTCTTCTTCAAAATGTATTTTCTTGCTGCTTAAGTTTAGCTCTTTCTTTTCACTACTAATGAGCTACATCACCACTTTCCTCTTTAAATGCTTCTCCTCTGGTATGTACTTCAAATGAATGGCTTTTTATTAATAAAACCAGATTATTTTCCTTCATTTTTTGTAGTATGTGAATTTATATGCAATAGCTTATTTCCTGACTTTTAATGCGTCTTAAATTCTTGATGTTAGTGCAATAGAAAATAAGACCTCTGTACAGGCATGCATCAAACCCTTGCAGCCTGTCAGTGGAGTTAACTGTGTGGACTGAACGCCCTAATGTACCTGGAGTGTGTTTAAGGGCTTGGCCCTGCAAAAACCTTTCACTTTATCCTCACTTCAGGGATAGTCATGGGCACGGAGCAGCTCTCAGGTTGGTGCCCCAGTCAGTGTGTCCATTTTGTGTGCTTTTAACCCTTGGTTTCCCATTCCTGTGTTGTTGACATTTGCTTCTGTATGGTTATCTTAGATGTTCACCACCCACTCTCAGACCCGGATATTTCCCTTTCATCTAGGAAATCTCTCTAACACCTTCTCATCTCCAAACCTTTCAAGGAAATATGTAAGGGTCTTCAAAAATGAACCCAAATGCTGCTGTATCGAAACACATTTTCGTTCATCTCTTTCACAGGACTTATTCTGCTGCCATTCCTGAGTGCTTGAAACCTGGAAACTTTGTCTTTGGTGTCCAGCGTTGTGGTAACACAGCTGTTCACAGCTTGGCATAGGAGTTCAAGGAGAGTAATGTCACCTTGTTAATACCAATAAATATCTTAGACTAAAAGGGAAGGCAATCGGGATGTGACTGTGCCATATTGAAAGGATATGGGCAATGAGCTACAATCTTATTTTCTAATAAATGACCTCCTAAACAGCCTTGCTTTCATTTACTGTGTCTCACTAACTTGCAGAAACTATTTGCAAGGTACCAGGCCAGTTATTTGTAAGCTGAAAATGTGGCAAAGCACCACTTTAGCTTTGTAAGCAAGTGTACTTTCTTACAAAGTAAGAATGAACTGCACACTCATCTGGTGTCCTTTCTCCCATGTCCTCAGTTTCAATACATATTTTCCAGTTAGTTTTGAGTGAAAATACACAACCAGTGACAAAGATTACCACTGTGCTTTACAAAAACCTGTGCTGACAGCAAGGTCCTAGTTTTCACGCCTTGCTCTTTGTCTGCAGATGGCAAAGCATTGTGGTGAAAAATATTACTCTTCCCATTTCACAGGTGGAGAAACTGAGGTACCAGAAGGAATGAGGTGAGCTGCTTAGGATGGACCAGCCAGCTTCATGTGGCTCATGCCTGCACCACGCAGCAGAGTACAGGGCAGTCACAGTGGAAAGAAAGAGGGTTCAGGAGCCTGGACTGAACATAACCCGCTTAACAAAGCTAGGCTGCCCTGGGGTTTTTAGCTTCTTCATGCCATGTGGGATTTACATGCTCTGTAGCCTTTCAGATTCATGCCCAAGAAACAACACAGCCTTCCAGCTTCAGTCAGAGCTCGACCACTGCTGCAGTCTCTCACAGCTGAGGTGAGAGGAATGGAGCACCCACCATAAACTAGCGAGCCAGCCTATATATTTAGCTAAAATCCTTAGTACGGCTTCTCCATTGCCTGCAAGTTGTTTTGTTTCAGCACAATGTAAGTGCAAATTCATTTAAAAAGATGAAAAAAAATTGGCCTTTATCACTTTAAATCTTACAGAAAAGGTTGCGAAGTCTTATTCTGTGGGTTCCCCCTTATGTTCCACAGCTTTCGTGAACCAAAACCAGCTTTACAATGGCATGTTCTTTAACAGTTAATTCTGGCCATGTTTTTTTAATCAAGCATCTAGCAGAAGACCACACAGGGAGCTGGGTAATGCAATTTAAAGGGCAAGCCCTCAGTGATCAGGGCCCCCTCAAAGCCAGTGAGACCTCAGAAAAGAAAGCTGGCTTGAAAAAGGTCTTGATAGACCTCAGTTCAGGCCTAATTCCCCATCTGCAAGTGGGTGTAAAATCTGAAATTAGGTGAGCTCATTTTGCTGCTGTGCTGTGATCTTTTTGCACCAGCAACCCAAGCGTGGCACCAAGTGTGTCCCAGCATCAAGGGCAGGCTTGGAGCAGCAGGAGGATTAGAAACCCACAGTCATGGTGGAGGGTGTCCACAGTGGTCACAATGACCTGCTCTGGTGTGGCCCCATCTGTTATCTGAATATTGGCTGTGATGCAAATACTGAGTATTTTCATGCGTGTCATAGTGATATCCCAGGTATTTGAGTCTCCTCCTCTGCAATATGTGTTAATGTCTGAGGGAACTGAGGTTACTACTCATAAGCCTTCACCTGTGACTGCTTTTCACCAGCTGTGCTGTTGGTTTGAATATATGTCAAAGTAACATTCTTATTTTAGATGTCTTTCAGAAGCTCTGATAGGTTTTGTTTGGCTTATCGTGCCCTTTTTTAAAATAATTAAACCTCATTCTTCAGTTTATCTATTAGTTGTGCAATCTCTGCAAATTCAGAGTAGCAATCAACTGATTGCCAATTTTGCTTGTGAAAATTTAGTATGCCTCCTGTCCTTAGCTGTGGGATTCCTGGGATTTCACGATCCTGTTTTCTCTCTTAGTGGGATATCTGATCTGGCTACGTTGTTGGAATTTAAAGCATGAAAGCACAATCGCAAGCAACTTATTGCTAGTCTGGTTGTAATTTCTCTTGTGCTCTGTAGTTATTATTCGTGGCTCAATTGGCTGCTCTTCATCCATTAGTAACAGAGACGCATCTTTAAGGTAATGAAACTATTCGCAAGGCACCTGGCCAGTCATTTATAAGCTGGAAGAGTGGCAAACAGCATTTTTAGCTGCCTGGAGGATTTGGTTATTGAATTCTCTCCTCCAAAGACCAGAAAAAGTCGCTTTCCAGAAAATCTGTAGAGGAATCAGGAATCCTATATATGTTTAAAAGGAAGGTCATTATATAGGTTTATAATCCCATGAATGCCAGTAATTTCTCCTTTGGGAAGAGGTGTTCCAACAACTGTTTTTAATTTCTCTGAAATGGCTTTGTTCAACACACATTCTGCAAAAAACCTCAGTCTTCCATTGCTGAGATGCATTCTACAGTGTTCACCTTTGTGGGACTTCTGTCCTTCAGTTCTTGTGTCCTTCCTTAGGATTATTTAGAACATTTGAATTTTTTTTTTTTTATAATTAGTAATTCTTAAAATTATATACAGTTATTCATGGTAACACCTGAGGAACAGAGGCAAAGTTACATTTGTAAGGAGGTATATTAGGGGTCACTACTTGACAGGCAGATCTGTACAGATCTTTTTCTGGGAGAAACTGCAAAACTTGTGTTGGTGAATTATGGTATTCATTTGATTAACCTTGCTTCACTTTCAGTTCTGGGCAGTTATTGCAAAAAACAACTTCACAACTGCAGTTTCACAAATTAGCATGATACATGAGGTCTTTGTTGGAGCTCTTATCCTGCACGCCTTGGTGAGATAAAATGTTTCAGTACTATTCATTTTTTGGCCACTATTTTTGGCCACTGTATTTTACTCTAAATTTGCCATGGAGGGAAAACATGCACCCAGTTACCACAGTTAAAATGCAGGATAATGAGTTTGTAAGGTTTGACTGCTTATGGTTTTCTGACCTCCTGCCATTTGTGTTGCCTTAACACTCCCTTGGGATCTGATATGAAAGACAAAATTTACAGCCTACAAGCCCTGTATTTAACCTGTTTGTTGTGTTCACCCATCGGTCTTTGGTTTCTTCTTGACAGATTGCACTTTCTATTAAGCCGTCACAGATCAGTCATCCAGTAAGACTGGCAACATCATCTTGCAGCTTTCACTCCCTCAGCCCCCACTGCCTGGAGGTCTTGCTGGTTAGCTAATAAAATACCTTTTGGTCTGCAGAGTGGAGGAGGAGGTCTTGTCGGTATTGTTCTTTCATTAGGGCATGTAGATGTTATTCTCTCACACATTTTCCCAATTCCACAGTGTTAGCTGGGAATTGCTGCCCTCTCTGTGGGTGTTCCCACTTTGTTCATCACATGCCTCTAGCAGTCACTGCAACTGTGCTGTAATCTTGCTTGGATTTGTTCCTCAGCTGATGAACTCCATGCTGTATAGTGCAGCTTAGCCTTCCAACAGAGATACTTTTGCAGAAAATGTTATTGGGCCTGTCAAAATTCATAGTATCTATAAGCCAAGTAAAACACTTCAATTTCAAGGTCTGTCATAAATGGGTGCCCTTTTTGAGGCAGATACTTTCACTGTGTGCTAATGGCTTAAGAAGATAAAATGACAACTGGAGTTTTCATGCAGAAATTTTCAGAACAAGATTTCCAGTGGTAATTGCTTGGTTGTCTCTGAGCAAGCCTGAGACTGGACTTTGGGAGGTATTTCTGCACTACCTGTTATTCACAGCCTGGCCTGTGACACCCATCTGGAAAAGTTCAGAAACATCTGATGCAATAACATTTCTTCTTATCACAAAAAATTGGGGTTGTTTGAATCTATTATAGGAAAAATATCGCCCTTAACTTGCACTGAGCTCTGTTTACAGCCAAGTCTGGACCTGCCCACAAAACACAGAACAAGAGTGGGGCGGGATTGACATTCCAGGAATATTCTCTTGTGATGGCTTCCTGCACCCTTCATGTTTTGGAGAAGCGTTGATCCAATGTCCATGGCTCTGGCAGATGTACATGTCCTCGGAGAGGTCACATGATGGGTGGAGAACAGACATGGTACTCTGGTTGGTATGCAAAAGCTTAACTTTCTATAGTGATATTTTAGCTGTAATTTTTGTCTCTCAGTTTGCTTTTGCTTCTCATTACCTTAATGGGTATCTTTTGAAACTAAATGGGACCTGGAGAATGGAGGGAAGCAGATTAACAAGAGAGGGAGAAAAAATCTGTTGTTTCTTTCTAAAAGCACTTGAAAATTAGGGTGATCAGGTGAACACTGCCAGGAGCAGCTATGTTTTCTGTTTTAAGTAATCCAGCTACAATTTTATTTGAATTGTTGGGGTTTTGTGGATGGGGGTTTTTTTGGTTTGGGGTTTTTTTTGTTTGGTTTGGTTTTTTGGGGTTTTTAAAAAATATTTTAATTTCAGAGAGTAAAAAAGGTTCTTAAGTGCTGTGTTGGAAATTTACTGCAACTGGACAATGATAAGTTTATGTGACTTTGTTGGGTTTTTGTTTGTTTGGGGTTTTTTACTGTCTCCAGATGTAAAACGGCCACATAAATATGGAAAGATTTATTCAGAAAAGGCACTAGCTAAACCTGCTTTTTCTACAATAGAGTTAACACTACCACTAATAAAAAAAAGGAACTAAACCCCTGTTATTAATGGCTTTATGTGGAGCTACTTTTTCCTCTCATTTTTATCTTAAACCCTATTTTTCAAAAGACTGCAAAAATATAATGGATCGGCATTGAATCTGTGCAGGGTTTCCATCCCAGACTTCCACAGTGCAAAAGTGGATGCTGAGGACAGGGGTTAGAAACAGAGAGCTGACTACATGACACGTCAGCCTTTTTGTTCCCCTTCCTGTCCTCCTTGCTGTCCAAGCCTTTTGTCCTTCCCCTTCACATCTTGCTGAGCCAGAAGGTGGTTTCTGTCTACTTTGTAGCTCAGCGGATTTCTTCCCCATTAACCCGCATGGACTCCCCTTCCATGTATATAAAACATTATGGTCCATATCACCCTGTGGCAAGGAGTTCCACAGCGTAACTACCTGGGCTTGCCACAAACCCCCCCACCTGCCAGCTTTCCTTGCGGACCCCTACTTCTTTCTGAAGGTGACAGGGGCTGGCCTTTCTTCTCAGATGTATATCTAGAACAAACTGGTTTTATTAGGATCTGCATTGGTATGTGAATCATTATTTCACCGTGTAAAACATTATTGATCAAACTGAATTTTGTGTTTGCGTTAAGGGGTATGTGTATGTGATAAACACATCTGCTGGCAACACGTACTGGAGGGAAAGCTCGAAAGAGGACCTTGCTATCTTTTGCTGAAAACTTTGACAGATTTTAGCTGCTGAGTTTGAAATTTTTGATAAATGTCAGCTAAGTTGGGCTAAAGTTTTGTTAGGGTTGTGAGCTCCATCCACTGTGTCCTAGCCATTGCTGGTTATGAGTTTAGGTCAAGTGCATTGTTTCAGCAATGCTTCTTGCTTTGAGAACCTCTAGTTGATCTGTTTCTTTGAGCAAAAAACAGTAAAGAGGGCAACTTCCAGTATGGTTAAACACTGTTCATGGATTTATACCGCAGTGGTGTGTTTTATTGGGGCTGACACTTGCATTTGAACTAAAACGCCCTTATTGCCTATGCTGCTTCTCTCTTTAACATCAGATAGGAGGTGGAGACTGGCTCCTATCTGAGTCTGTCTGCAGGCTGTACATGGACAATTGACAACTGCAAATCCAAGCTTATATCTAGCAGCTCCCAAAGGTAACGTGGCCATGTACTGCTTCTGAACAGACAACCATTGTATGCCCTGGAGTCCTTTTTTCACAGGTTCAACAAGTTGGGGAGGTGTGGAAACCCACCGAAAGGTATTTTTGGAGGGGGGGTGTGTGTGTTTTCTTTTCTCTTTCTGTCAATTGTATGACTCTGGAAGAATTTCGCCATGGATGGGAGCGTAGAGCACACTAGGATAACATTTTTTTCCCATTAGCTGTCATTTTCAGTTTCCTGATTCAGTAAGAACTTTTGAGGTTGTTTTAGCTCTTGCCAAGTAAGATATTTCCTTTCCCTCCCTTTGCCCTTCACCAAATGAAGCTGCCTGAGGTTTAATATTCCCTTCTCTGATATGTTCCATGTCACACAGAAGACCATTAGCCAAGCCAAGATAACTGCCAAGTGCCCTGGAGCCTGTGAGGTGCTGTGTCTCTGGAGATGTTTTCCCTTTCCATCTTTTCAGTATCTTTCTGCCCTTTGCAGGGATCTGGCTGTAACTTACAGCTGGTTTAATGAAGAGGACGTAACGCAGCTGGAATTTCATCTTCAGCTGCTCCAGGAATAAATCACATCGTAGGCCCCCTTATCGTGAATGCTGTTACTGACACAGAACAAATTGCTTTACCGCTGCACCAGACAAGCTGTGGGCAGTGATGTGAACCTGATATGCCCTTGCACAGTCCATGCTTGAAATCTCTTGAGTACGTGTATCAATTCATCTGAATGGGGAAGACAAGACAACACTTTAAGACAATTTACCAACGCTAGGTTGGGTTCGCTTTGTGGTGTTCTTAATGTTTTGTTTATTCTAAGTTTGGGAAAAAGAAGAATGAAATGCATCAGTTCACAGGACTTAATTTAACGACCTTCAGAATCATCAAATGTAGGATGTAGTAGGGTGCTTACTCAGGATTTTTTGTTATTATTGAGAAGCCGTTATCAAATTTTTTTAATGGTAATGAATTTTGGTATTACAATGGATAGTATTTGTTACTGTCCATTTCAGAAGAAGGTAATTCTGGGTCAGAATGAATCAGACTACTGAAACTCTCTGGCAACATCCCAACTATTTTGTTTCAGGAAAAATTGCCTTTCTGTACAAGCAGAAAATTTCTCTAACCGTTTGACAAAAACTAGATGTAGGACTGCATAAAACCTTTGAACAGGACACCCACTGAAGGCAGTGAGACACTACATGAGCAAAGTAGCTTAGCAGCTTTTGACAGCAGAACATGGCCTTTGTGCTTGCTCCTGGATGGCGGTATCCTCAGGGCAGGAATATATCAGCTACTTAAAAACACATCTCTAGTATTCATACTCTCCGACTTTATAATGTCTGACTTTATACTTTTTAAAGTGTGCTTAGTACATTTCCCAGTGATGAGTGAGAAGCTTCTGTTGCATTTCTTTTCTCCCCCTTTTAAGCTTTAGTGGGCTAAAAATGTGATGCATGGAGGTAAAACACAAATCTTTGCATCTGAAGGGATTTCTCCGTTGGCAAGGAAAGAGGCTGTCCCCTCTGGAATTGATATGAAGCTCCCAAGGAGAGAAGAGCAGATAATCCATTCCCTGTTCTGGCACCTTTCTGAAGCTGTGCCCTGTAAGTCAGAGATTGCTGGGGGGGGGAGCACCCCCCCAGGAACATTGCGTTTCTCCAGGAGCTTTGCATTTCTCCAACCCCAGACTCAGACCCAAACTCCATGACTTGGACCTGTGTGTGCTAGGAACCTCTGCTATTTCTGTGGATGCAAAGTCCCAAGACTAAAGAAATAATCCTTACGCCTTCATGCTAAAAATGCTAATATTTCAGAAGTGAGACAGCAGTGGATTTACTAGCAAACCCACTAGCCATTATACCAAACTCCTGCTTAACTGGGAGAGAGGTTTGAGAAGAGACACAATCATTGATTAGCACGTATATTGGCATTCAGTACATACTGAATAGCAGCTTCTGGCAATTCTAAGGTTGAAGCTTTGTCTCTCCATTACCTGTGGCTTTTAATAAACAACAGTTTACACGGGTATGTGTTCTATATTAACAGACATGTCCCTCGTTCTATTCTGTAAGTCTGCCAAATATTTACTTGTAGTTATTTTAATCACTGTTGGCTTCTCCTTCCTTTCAGTATTTCATTAATGCAGGATTAAAGATCAAGCTATTGCTGCCTGCTTAATATCTAGCTGAGAGCACAGAATGTGGCTTAGTTTAGTACCTGTTGGGCCTTATTTTAACTTTACTCTGTGCACAAAGCTCTGAATAAATATTGTTAAGCCTCACAGAACATGGAATTTTTTGAAGCACTTAAATGCTTGTCCAGGGCAAAACTTCAATTAATGCAGTGCAATGCACTGGAAATGATTAATGGAGCCTTTACTTGGTCTTTGTTGGCCATCTTGAGGGCTTAAGCATCTGTCAGAAGAAACACAGGACTGCTGGTTTTGGTTTTTTTTTCTTACTCTCCTAAGCCTCTGTATGCTGAGAGTTACACCAGAGGTCCTAAGACTGTTTCTTTCTCGCTGTTACCAAACTCATGCCTTTGCATCTACCTCTGGAGAAAATGGTGAATGAGCAGCATGGTAAAAATGATGGACGGAAGACATATGCTGGATGCTCTGGGAACCTGCGCATTCTGCCACCCTGTGAAAAGGGCTAGTTTTCACTAAAACAATTAATGTATATTAAGATATGATCTAAGGGAGACATGCCTGATATTTCATGGTTATCTGTGATTTCAGAATAGTCTGGGACACCCTATAATTATACTCTACCAGCTGTCTGTTGTGAAAGGAGGTCTCAGTGCAATTTGTGTAGCTCTAGCTGTCTCTGGCTATGCTAATCACGAGTAGTTTTATTAGCTTGGGTTAGATAACGTGACTTCTCGGTTTGATCTTCTGGCAAGGTAAGTCATGTAACATGTTTAGACTTCATTTCTAAGGAGACCTCTCACCAGAGGTGGATATAGCAACCAGTATAATACACGGAGAACACAGTCCTGGAGAGGACTAGCTATAGCCATCACACCAACGGGGTGTGATCTGAAAAAATGGGAGGACTTTTTGTGTACAACAGGAAGCTAATGTTACAGTCGCAGGAAACCGACTCAGAAAAATGCAAGGATTAATAGCATTGCTGCAAGTGACATGCATGTGCTTTTCTGCCTACATTTAGGTTTCCTTATTTTGCTCTAACTTCCAGGGCTACTGTAGAAATAATCAACTGATTCTGGTGACACCTTCAGCTTTGGAAAAAAGATCTACTAGTGATTTTGAAAAAGGAGACAAAACCATGAAGGTTCTTTGCTGAATATTTTTTAAAGGCAGAATATGGTTGGGATGATTAGTCCATGTGAAACTTAAACTGGTTATCCTATTAAAAAATGCTTTTTTCTCAGAATACTATGCATCTGGGTTGAATTAACAGAACTGTCCTTCCTATTCTGTGGGAGAAGTGATCCCTCCACTGCTCAGGAATACAAAAGGAGGACTATAAACATGTTTACTTTATCATGCCACGTTATCAACACGTCACTTTATCAACCTATGTTCTTCCAGCTCCAAAACAAGCCTCTTCCAGATAAGTGAGTTTTTGTGTGTTAGTGCACTGGAAGGAGTTTATACAGTGAAATCTGAATAGTAAATATTTAATTGTTTTGCATAGGAAACAAAAGCTTTGATACTATCATTATTAACATTATTTTGTGGTGGACTGAAATATAACCCATAACAGAGCTTTCAAACCAGCTTTTTAATCTATTTTTCAGCTTGCCTAGCTTTTAAAAAGAGCTGACCTCTTCTTCTCAACCCACCTCTTTGTTTTTAAGAAGAGTTTCTTTGGTTGTTTTCTTTCCCAAGAAGCATCAGGAGTAGTTGCTCTGCTCTGTGCTTGTTTTGGTGAAGGATTTCCTCGCCCAGGAGAAGGCTCACATGTGTGTGGTCAGCGTGCATTCTTTGATTGACAGGAAGACATTTCAAAGTATTAGCCAAACCATTATTCCAAATCAGGATAAAAAGCTGTTAAAAAAAGCTGAAAATTTCCCAAAAGTCTGGTTTTAATATCCTTTTTCCCTGGGCTTCCAGTTTCTTGACTCCAGTGAAAAAATAATTTTGCCAGTTCCCTATATACCTTAAATCAGTTTGTAGCAGCCAAGCCCTGATGTTCTGACCAAAGACGAAAAGAGTTTCTGCTGCAGTAGACCTCTTTTCATCCCCAGTTTCTGTCTCTCCTGTACACTTGCATCTTTACAGAATTCTTTAAAGGAAATGCAAAAATTTGAACTTCCTATTATTTTTCTTTTTTTCACATGCCCCTCAAGGAAATGGGATTGGAAGGACAAGAACAAAGAAGGAGGGAAAATAAGACTGCAAGCTACCAAACAAAATACTACTTTGGCATTCCTACAAAAAATATTCTGGGCTGACCCCTGACCCCTGAGCTCCCTCTGCTCATGGCAAAAATTAAGGGAAACACTTTTCTCATGGGGGAGCTGTAGATTTCTTCCAAAGTAAGCAAATGCTTCAGCAGTGTAACCAGCAAAGGGTTATGAAGCCTAGTTAGCAAAATAAATGTGTTTCTTTGCAGTAAGCAGTGTTAAGTTTAATTTCCTAGACAATTAATTTCTTTTGCTGTTAAACTGTACAAGATGTAACAGGTGCCAGCTCTGTTGACGCTTGCAGTTATTAGCAGTTTGGTTTTTTTAGGGAACTTTCCTGTCCTGCTCCTCCCACACGCCCCATCTTTCAGAAATACACTTTTCAGTATACTAGTATCTTGTTTTAGCAAGGTGGAGAATGGTATGCTAATTAGTCATATGGACGGTAGCACAGGCCTCCTAATCTTACGAATATATTTGCTACGGGGAGTGAAGAGAGATTGTTCTCATTATACAAAATCCATTGTGCAGAGCCAGCATGAATAGTTACTCTGGCAGTTACTTTGTTTATGAAGAGTGATATACATGCTCCATATCCTGTCATCTCCAGGATTTGGCAGTGCTCTTAGCAAGAGCACTGGTTAATCCAGCAGGATGCAAACTTGGGGCCCCTTGAACTGTGGATATTCAAGAAGTCATGCTCTCAGTTTCAGAGAGGAATGCTGAAATAGAGGCGGTCCCTTTAAATACATTTAAAGAAATTTCTTATATGCAATTTACTGATGTTTATACAAGATGTTATCTAGAGGATGCTAAGAATTTAAGCATCGCTGTTCATTTGTGCTTACCGGTAAAAGCTGATTGTAACCATCTGCTGTAAAACAGGCTCAGAAAGGGATGAACTTTCTAGTTCTTGCCTGCCCAGGCTCAGCCTAGAAAAATGAGAGAGCAGTAGAAACGCTGTTGTGTGGCTGCATCGTGGCTGAATGGCACAGGGGGGATCCCTCAGCTCGCAGTGAAAAATGGAAGGAGACATTTCTGTTTGACAGTACTATGCAGTTGCACCTTATTTTTTAATGCAATTAACAATGCATTTGGCAGGGTTTGTGGGCCTGGCAGGACTTCTGCTTGCGGAACAAGGTACTGCTAATAATATTTCTATTGAATTTTCGATAAATGATAAGGCTTGAATCCCCTGGTAAGCTCTGAATGGGCTCACTTTATCTCAGTGAGGCTCCATGGGAGTGCAAGGACCCACCCAGACAGTGTTAATTCCTTGCAGGACCACAGGTTGGACACTTGGCCCACAGGATTGGCAGCTATTTGACTAATGTTTAAAATGAAGGTAACCGAAGTTTTCTAAACAGAAATATCCCAGTTTTAATGCACATTGCCAGTAAATGTTTTTTTTAAAAAAAATGACAGACTCTTAAAATACCGACTCTGGTCTTAATGTCAAGTCTCTGTCACTTGAAACCCTCGACACCTGGCACCAGCATTTTGGGGATGCCAGATGCTCAACACCTCTGCAAATCAGAGTATCTCCTGATGACATCCAAATACCAGGCTGCAAATATCCATACATGGGAGTTTCATGGCCCTGCCTGGTACTGACAAGACTGAGAGGGATTCACTGCGTGAGACTCCTGCGGAGAGGAAGGTGCTAAAAATTGTCAGGATATGGGTTCAGAAATGATAGAAATGAGACTCCAGAGGATTACATTGATGACTTGTTTGAAGATCAGGAACGAGAAAACATGGGCTGAACGCAGTAATACAAAAGAGACAGGGCAGCAGTTTGGGTTAAGAATTTTTTTTTATTATAACTTCAGTGAGACCTTCCCCCTCTCCTTTTAGCTTGAAAAACAGTAACTTTATGTTGCTGGTACAACCTGTTTGAGCTACTCCAAATAAAACCTCTGGAAATAGAAAGTCTAAAATGTGTTTTGGCTGAGGCTGTTGGTTTATGCACAGATTTTAGAAAACCAGTGGTTAAGCTAAAGGGTCTTTAATCTGTCTGATATGATTGTCTTCTCCATATTCAGTCAAAATCTATGAATCCTAAGGGCTAAAGCCTGGTCCTAAAGGGTAAAGACACTAATGTCATTATCACAGCTCTCGCCGGCTTTAGTGGAGATGATCTTGCACTCCAAACCTGACCAGAACTCTGCAGTTTAGTTGAGGCTTATGTATGTAATTGGCTGTACTTCTCTGAAGGCTAGAAAAGTCTGACTAAGCATTTCTCTGCTTCTGCAAGTCCCCTTTTTGGGGGGAAGTCAGCTATGTTGGGGAGATACAGTAGAGAGAGATCAAGGGTGTAAAAGATGCGCTTGTGTTAAAAATACTGAAACCTTAAAAAATTTGCTAATGCACAGTAATTACCAGGTTATTATTGTTTCCCTCACATGTACTAGTGACCCTCCTGTCCCTCCAATGGGTTTTTTTTCTGTTCTAAATTCCACACGGTCTTACATTATTTTTTTCAGACCAGATGCATAAGTGAGTTAACAGCATATGCAAGTCATTCCCTTCTTCAGCCTCAAGCAAAATGCCATATGCTTGCCTGCACATCTGAGCTAAGTATGTGGAGGATGAGGTTTATCTGACACCTTAATTCTCTGTAAAAGTGCTATGGCAGGGTTGTGAATGAAAGGAGCAGGCTTGGTAAAAGGAAAGGAACACACGCAGTCAGCTCTTTCCTTATCCTCCGCGCCGGCCCCAGTCAGTCCTACCAGTTCACAGGAGACTGGTTTACTCTCATACTGGGAAGACAGACCAGCCCAGCTTGTGCCCCAGGAAGGAGTGCTGTTTGCAGATGTCGGCAGGGACCAGGTTGCTAAGGCTGGGATTCCTGCTGGCAGCCTGCTCCTCAGCCTTGAGCTCCCTGAGGTCCCACCCGGCTCCCACCATGTTCGTATCTACCACCAGGCTTCAGCTCCTTACGCACCCAAGCTGACACACCCGAGTCAAGGTCCAGATTCTCCCACTGTGGTGTTGTATGGCCACACGGTCTGGGGCCAACGCAGTCCAACATGGGGTGAGTAGGTCTGTCCCATGCCGGTGTGCATGAGCCGAGTGCTGTCTCAGCAGCCATAATCTGGCCTTTCCCAGCACGTATGCAGTGAACAAAGTGTCTTCTGACAGTGGCACCCAACAGTGCTGCCTACTTCTGAAGTTGATGCTGGAGGGACGCTCGCTACAGATGCAGGCATTTGGTCTAAACAGTCAGGAAGAGAAGGATGCCTGAGCAGCGTTTGGATGGCTTTTCCTGTAAACTTGGTTCCCATTTAAATGGCTCCAACTGGGCAATCTCCTCACTTACCAACATACCTCCCTCCTCCAAGCACTGTAGCCATGCTCAAATCTCTCATGTTGCATGCATGGAAATACAGAGAAGAGGGTGGGTTTTTTTAAAAAAAGGAGGGGGGGGGGGGAAGGGCAAACTTCTCTTGGGTTATGCTTTCAATCTCATTTACTTCAATTACTGTTTAAGAAACTATTCTTTCTACCTTTTCTTAGGATGAAAGAGCAATTAGCAGAATACAAGAGCATCGAAGTAGTGAAATTCAGTATGTTATAAAGACCGTGAGCCAAGATCATATCTGCCACCACAGGTAAGAGGTCTTTGATACTGCCTGTGTAATTCCACTCCATGTAATTACATACGTGACCTGAGTCTGTAATTTAAAAGGACCAAACTACAGGTTTTGGCTAGGCTCTTAATAGGGTTTTTGTTGTTTGCATTGGTTGGTTTTAATAAAGCTAGTGGCTGCAAGACTGAATAGTTCAGTAGGTTCCCCTGGTGAGGCCTTTGGCTTTTCTTGGTTCAAACTTTGAACATTAATGAAGAGGAGTTTGGTAGACTTTATAATGGTGATCCTATGATGCACATTTAAATTTCTGCTCTTTCCAAACCATTTCAAGAGCAGCCTACACCTTTGAGATATTAAAACTTTTTTTTTTCTTTTTATCAAAAGGGTATTTAACAAAATGTCTTTTTCGTTTTTTGAAGTCTCTTTAATTATCCAGTGATGTTGCTATGGGTAATGACAGGCTAACCTGTTAGGAAGCAAGAGTTGTCAATTCTGATGTCTGCAGAGGAAAGGATTCTCTCTCCTCAAAACCTATAAAAATTTCAGTTTTGTAAACTTCCATCTCACTGGGCACTGTCTTTGGTCTGGCTGGCTAAAGAACACATCTTTCTGGAAATAAACTAACAATCAACTGCTGGAAAATTCTGTATATGCTCACAATAACATTTTTTTTTTTTTGGTAAAGATTTTAATCATGTTTCATCAAAGCCATGTTCCTGTAGATTAAAGCAGAGGTGCCTGCTTTGAATAAATGTTCAATTCATGCTGGTTTGCAGTTCTAATCCTTCAGCTGTTTTGGCTGTATCTTGAAAATAGCCTGGTGGCTATCCCGGTTCTTGTGCTGAAGTTGCTGAGGAGCACCTAGGCCATCTCCTCTGCCAACCCTGCTTCAGGGCCAGAGACTTCTGGACAAGGGTGGTCACAAGCTTCTGGGAGGTGGGGACAAGGGGATGCCACTGCAGCTCTCAGTGTTAGTCTAACGCCTCAGCTCATTATTTCTGCTTGAAGCAGGGTATGTCCTCCAGGGCAAAGCTCTGCGCTGACATGGCTGTACATCAGCGGGTGCCAAGTGAGTGCATTCAGCACCAGCCAGGGAGTGTTTGCTCAGCACTAGCTGCAGGTAAAGCTTCCTTTGGGCTTATGGACACAAATGCCTCCAAATAACTGAAGAGCTTTGATGTTAAGTTGGTTATTTTTTTGAGATCATTCAGTTTGACTCTGAACTCAGTCTGGAAATTGCCATTTTCAAAAGCTGTGAGGGACTGAGATGGGCAACTCAAATTTAGGTGCACACACCCTTTACTTCCATAGTTGTGTCCTTGCACTCTACCACTATTAAGGCTGAGTAGGCCTCTAAACACCCTGCCCAGACTCTGGGGGAGATGCTTCCTCTTCTCTATGTCTGTATGGATGGATGAATAAAGTAATTGGGTATTTCAGTCTAACACTGATGCTTGAGATGTGTTGCCAAACCATCCTGTGAAATCCATACTAAGATGAGGTGGGATGATACTTTGAGCAACCTGATGTAGTAAAAGATGTCGCCGCCCTTGGCAGGTGGGTTGGGCCAGATGATCTTTAAAGATCCCTTCCAAACCAAACCATTCTATGGTTCTGTGGTTCCATAAGGTTTGTTTGTGCCCTTGAAATTTCACAGCTGGCTCAGTTTCTGTGGTCTAGTGCACTTGCTATTTGATCTAACCTTGACCTTTGAGAGGGGAAGATCAGAAAATGGGAGAATTTTCTTTGTCACACTTTGTCAATTTTCCATGCTTACACAGCACCCAGCTCTCTCTGGAATCATCACCATTTCTGGCGATGCAACACACTGCAGTCCTCAACAGACTTCCTTTGTGCTTTTTTTACTCAGACCTAGCCTGGCTAATTTCAAATTCTGTTTGGATAAACTTCCAAGAGAAAAGACACCTCACGTTATCATTCACCGGTACTCTGTAAAGAACCTCAGCTGAAACTGGTTTTAAATTAAGTTGATTTATTTCCTTTACTTTTTTTTCACTGATCCCACCCTCTAGGCAGTGCAGGGAGGAAGGTGAATGACTTTTTGACTCCTTGCCTAGTTGGAATTTTGAAAAGAGGAACTACAAAAGAAACCAGAACTAGCAGTAGATGTTGATCCAATTCAAGAAGAAAGCATTTGAGTGTCCAAATTTTAGGACAGAGATTTAGGAAACCAAGATATTAGCTAACAAGTTTAGAAAGTAAAAATCCAGGTATAGCTCAAGTAAGAAACAGATACTGAGAATAAAAACTATGCATTTCCAGGAGAAATGTAAATGAAGTTACATCTGGTTATTTAAAGACTTGGAAAAACAAATACTTTTAAAAAAATAATGAAAGAGGAAGACAAGGAAGAATTGGGTTTATTTAAAAAAAAAAATGTTACCAGCTACTGGTGAGACTAAATGCTGAAGTTTTAGAAAAGTCTCTGCTGTTGGTAACTTATCTAAGTGTTTTGTGATGTGTATTTTACAATTTCCTTTTCTAGATATGGAAGATCATGAAGTTAACACAACTCAAAACACCTAACAACTATTCAAGACCCTTTCTCAGGCATTCAGAAGTTCTTGCTTGATAGCTTTCTCCTTCTCCTTGTATTGTCTACTGTCATTGTAAGAGCTACCCTATAAATAAAGAGAAAAAAAATCATTCCTTGCTTCCAATGACCTGACTTAATTGCATTTCTTGCATAATTTCTTATCAAATTCTTGCTGGGTTTTATTGGTCTGTACATCTGTGTCAGGCTGGGGAAGTGTTTCTTTGGCCTCAACAGGTCACGGCTTAACACTAGCATGTTATTCGGTAAGAATACCGAAACAGACGTGTGCCTTGGGCTGTATGAGATGGAGCTGTAGGCCATACGTGGTGCCTCGGTTTCAGGCTCTCCTTTTCTAATGTAGCCTTTGTCCTGCACTCCTCTGCTTTTCTTTTTGGCTTTATCTTTCAAACCTCCCAGGCTGCCCATTCTCTCCGACCTTCCTGCATACTTCCCATCCTTGAGTCTGTATCTGCCCAGACAACAGCGGATACCGCTTCGACCACGGCTGGGCTTTGGTGTTAAAGTAGAAAGATCACAGGCATGCGAAGTGGGGATTTTCTGGAGAAGTCTGAACTTCACCTTTCCAGTTGGTAATTTCATTCATTGCGAGCAAGGATCAGATCTGGCACTGTTATTATTAAAATAACACACCTTCCCAGATTTCCCCAGGCCCTCTCTAGGTGCATATAAGTGGTGTTTCTTTTCTTCCTGTATCTCAGAAGGCTCCTTCAATGTTCTCTAATTAAACTGTCATCTTAATAATGCCTTGGCTGCATGCCAAGATATGAAAATTCTTCAGAAAAATAATCTTTTTAGAGGATTATAGCAGATTAAAGCACCATCCTGTGCTTAAAGACTTCAGCGTAACTTCCAAACAGTTAGGGATTGCAATGGTTTCAGACTATGTTGTCATACTTATTAAAGCATTGCTGTAAGTAAAAATGTAGACTTCAGAGGCAAGGGGAATTCCTTATGAAGATTAGCATTCTTGGTTTTCAGTCTGGATGCTGTGTGTAGCACATGCGAGAATAAGCACAGGTTGATTTCAATATACTAAAATGTATGGGATTACTGGAACTACTGTTTGAGGTCGGGAGTGGTATCAGTTGTGTGTTACTCCTTACCCGATCGTGCTTCTGAGAAACATTCTGCCTTTGCAGAACTTGCAACTTTCCACAGAAAATGAAATAAAATCAATTATATTGTTGGGAAAACTTTTTTTGCAGATCTTTCATAGTGGGATTTTGGGATAAACAAGGAAAGACAGTGAAACTTTAGAAGCACTAAATGAGATGACAATCTAGTTGTACCAGCTGTGGTCTAAATCCACGTAAGCCAAAATAAAGGCCCTGTCGTCAAAGACTCTGGGTAAAAATGTTCAGAGCCTCATTAAGTTCACTTTGATTGATCTCAGTTAAAAAACCTAAGGAACTTTGTCTGAGTGCACTGATATTATTTTAATGGCAATAAAGTAATATTCCTAAAGGCCTTTTAGTTTGTAGTAAATTGGATAGTTGATTAACTATGAGAACAATTCCCCATCTCCATTAATGGGGCTGTGTGGTCTGGGGGCTTTGGTGGAATGATT
>JAKFQP010000061.1:4390549-4401943 GCA_023375905.1 Nycticorax nycticorax | reverse complement strand
AGCAGTTTAGTAGAACTTGACTTGGAAGTTAAGGATTCCAAGCAACTGAGTTTATCCCAATGTTCCAGTTGGTACAGATTTCTCAACTATGCTGCCTTTCTTCCATCAGCTGTAATAAAAATGCGTGGGTTTATCTTTTATAAAAACTTGGGAGCAGTGAGATTTTTTTTCTTAAAATTGTCTTTTTAGTAAGGCAGAGTGGGAGAGAGAAATGTGATAAAAAGCACTGGAAAGTATGAAAACTTTCAATATTAGTAAGTCTTTCTAAAGGATATATTTCATTTAGCTGGGAGAACCTGTTTTTTAAATGCATGTTTTAAAATTGTAGACTTTTATTTTGCAGCAGGGATCTGTGAGAGTTTTCACATTTTCATGTACGTTCAGACAGCTGACTTCATTCATCTGAGTTAGACAGATGTGAACTGGTCATATGTATGCGTAAATGTTTATGTGTGTTTCTGAACACACATATACATGCTTGCACAGTTTTTTACATTTCCTGCTACTTTCTGTGCATTTGTCTAGAACCAAACTCTAAAACATCCCCTTTTAGAGATCAGTTGCTGTCATTCTGTGTTGTTTTGAGACACTTCAACAAATCCTGTAGATAATTATACAGAGTTTCTTGAAACGGTCATTAAAGGGGGATTTTGCAAGTTATGTTTTTGCTAGTTAGAGAATTCCACTAGTTTGTCATCTCAGCTAACTCAGGACTGCACATTAACTTAGGCAAAATGCATCTCTGCTGTTGACATGTGTCCAGGGTGCCAGTGGGAGGCATTGGCACTGTAAATCACCAGTTGAGCACACACATCAGTAGAAGTTGTCCCATCTCTTTTCTCTTACTCGGGTGTTACCGCTGCAGGCCTGCAAGCATTTTCTTCACAATTCTTCCCCAGGGTTTATTCTCTGCATGCAACATGACTGCAAGCAGATCGTTTTGACCCAGAGAATGAGGTGGTTTGGATCTGGGCACCTTTAGGTTTTCAACATTTATTTCAGCACAGATCCCTGCTCTGAGAAGAATTAGGCAAGTATAAAGGACAAATGATTAAACAAGTCCCTGGACAATGGCTTGATTTTTTAAATGAGAGTACTGCATGCCTGTTCATTAATTACACTAATTTTCTGCAGTCCTTGAAGTCTTGATAATATTAGTCTATGATAATACTAGTTACAATACAACAGGAATTAATTTATTCATGAGGAAAAGAAATGATTGTTGACTTTCATCAATCTAACGGTGAATTTAGATGGCAGCAACAGTATGTGCAGTAAAAACACCACAGTAAAATAGCACATGCTAGTCAAATAATGATACATTAAAAGTGCAATCTGATTGACGACCATACCTGTTGCGCATAGAGGGAGACTGAGCAGGCCATTCGTCATCAATATTTCAACTTTGCTTCTCTCATTTTTTGAGATTCTGTGGCAGTCCGTCAGGGATGCAGATTAACTTATTTCATGCTAATGGCTGTGTGGGCTACCATTACTGTAGCTAGGGTGTCCCCGCACAACTTCCTGCTTTCCCAACTTGCAACGCGCACAACTTCCTGCTTTCCCAACTTGCAACACGAGATCCTCAGGATGATTCAGATGCCTTTTGTGCAGCTGGGTAAAAAAAACTTGAATAGACTACAGTCGGGAAGTTGTTAAACACTCCCTAATGAAACATGGTATTTCCGTCTCTAGTTGCTGCAGTTGTGAAGCCTGCAATGAATGCTGTTTCAAAGAACTCTATAATTGCTGGCTGTGAAGATAAACTATAGCTGGATTGTGTTTGATTTTCTGACAAATGTTGTCTAAAACCCTTGTGAGACTGCACGAGCTGACAGGTTGTAGCTGTGCTGTGCAGACATCCCGAATGTGTAAGGATATACGTTTATCAAAAAGAGGTTAACAAAAGAGGAACTATGGTTTTGGGGTGTTTTTTTAGTGGATCTAGATTAATTTTGATGAGGTGTAACTTTTTTTTAATGAGATGTGTAATTTAATCTAACACTTACTCCTTGTTTATGAAACATTATTTGAAGGCAATCATACCACATCTAAGTAAATTACAGATTTCACAGAAGAACCTCAAATTGCTTTTGATTTGTATGTAGGGAACATCAAACTCCAAGTGGACTCCCCTCACATACCTTTGGAAACCTAAGTTTGTGGTTTGGGCTAAGTCTATCCACTTTCCCTTGGACAGCTATATAAACAGGAAGGAATTGCTCTTTGGAGGCACATCTTTTGCTCCTGGAATATAGCAGTAATCCTGGCCAAAAGCTCAAATGCACACCTAAGTTTCACATATCTAAGGCACAAAGAGATGAAGCAAGCCAGTGTGTTTGTGCAAAAGTGTAAACCATACCATCTACAAGCTGTTAAAATTTAAGCATTCAAAAAACTCCTCTGTGTAGCATATGCAGCAGATTGCAAGTCTTCTTTTGTTCGGCACTGTGAGGTGCAGCACACCCTTCAGTGAGCCTGTATTTGTGTCTGCAAAGTCTTCCTTCCGAGAAATTCAAAACCTGGGTAAATTACCTTCAAGGCTCATCAGCTCGAAGCTCAGCCTTCACCCCCGTACTCAGTTAGCCAGCCAACCAACAGTAGTGCATAAAGAAATTGTTCTAAAAACACCAAAACCACATGGTGCACTTCAGGTAGGTTTCTACCTGTAGGGAGGAGTTTGCCAGAGATGGAACTCCACTGCTGTTTCATTGCTCTGTACCTCCACGTAGAGCAGGGCTGGGTGTTATCCCATACAGTTTACTGAGTACATGAGTAGATGTGTAAGACTATGGAGAGGTGCAATGTGTCAGTGGTACTGCATTGCACCACCACTGCCCGACAATTGTTTCACAGAAGTATCAGACTTTGCAGGTCATGGTGTAATGAAACAATGCCATTGTTGGTCAGGTGGTCACAGGTTTCTTGTCTCCGCCTCCTCACCTTGCTATTCCTTGTGCAGAAGTCTTTTCCTGCACCTTTTCTGTGGGTTTTGGCACCCTCACACTTGTGGATGAGAGATGCATTCACTCGCTGGTAGAGCTGCTCTGCTGTAAGTCAAGCTCATCTAGCACCTCATGCATGAGATCTGACCATAGCTTGCAAAGGTCATGAAAAAGCATGGAACTCCAGAGCTGGAAGCCTTGTGTTGTCAAGTTAGAGACTGAATGTCATTTCTGTCTTCACTCACCAAAGTTATGGATGAAGGTGAAGGTAATGATCTTGTCCTTGTAACACAAGCATGGCGGTCAATGACTAATCCTAGGCTGCTTGCTGAGTTTCACTAGTTTCTTTTCTATTCATTACTAGTTACTTGCTAAAATGAAATGTCTTTTCAAAGTCAATGGTCTTGGGACATTTCCTCTATCCACTATACCTCCTTTACCCATCCACAGTTTCCATTGTTAGGGGTAGTTTTCATTTTTATCATTGAGTCATTCTCTGGATGGACTAGGGAAAGCCATTCTGCTTCCCACATGTTGTTACAGACTGCTTTTCTCTTAAGAAGAGTATGACTTATTCCCTCTCTGCAGTGAGTATGATTATATATGAAATAAAAAGGATGGCTAATCTAGTCCTTTTACTTTACTGTTTTCACTAGTTTTCTCCTAGTTTATGTCCTCCCCCTTAGCCCCCAAACTGGGAATCTCCAGGATCTCTCTCTCCTTTCTCATCCAGGAAAAGGAGAAAAGAAGAGAAATTAAATATGCTCCTGATGTTTACAACTGTGTCATGCTCTTAGGAGAGCACCAGTATGACATTAAACTACAAAACAATGACAGTAAAAAAATATAGTGGTTTGTGTTAACATTTACACTGAGAAGTAGCCTACTCTCTTTGACTGCCAAAACCCCAACCTTTTGCTGCATTTGAATAGTCAAAAGAAAATTTTAAGTGGAAGTATTCAAACCTTCCAAAAAGGTAATTATTCCTAGAAATGGGAGAGTTTGGTTCAGGCTGTGTTTCTCCTAGGCTGGAGACTTTCCCTGCAAATCCCCTGTAGCTTTATATTCCCAAAGGGAAGATGGGAAATCAGTGATTACTGAGACCCAGGAGGATGAGGGTCATGTGCAGGGTAGTAACCTATGGATAGCATCAGTGGAAGAACCTTGCTGGAAGCTGGACTGTTTTATGTTCTGTCCCTCAAACAGCTGGCAGAGGGTTATCATTATTTCTTTTCCAGAGTAAATTCTGCGTTGCACTCTGTTCCAGTTCATCCTTTGTGCCTGGTGGAGAATGGGTAACTGGAGGGTGGTGGTTCCTATTTGTGTACTGATCTTAAAAACACATAAAGGGCAAATAGGAGTCACTTCATCTTTATCTTCTCCAACTTCTGTTATGTGAGACAGTTTTCTGGGCTTAAAAGAGCAGAGGGCAAAGACGTTTTCATTGGTCTTTAGAGGAGAAACTATGTACCTGCTCAGAAAATGCAATTTAGCTGTTAGTCTCTTATCTTCATTAAAACAAAAGGCAAGACTTGATTTTATTTGCTTTTGCAGTTGTCTTCAGTGTAATAGGCATCTGCTAACAATGTGATCTCGATCTCTGTCTCAAAATCTAAAGTATTTCTAACAATATAAGCAGATCTATTTAGCACTTAAAAGAGAACAATGCATTGTCTTCAAGATGGTCTTTAAGGGACAACCACAATCGATAGCTCCTTTCTGAGTCTGGGACTCCAACCTGCTCTGACTTTGTAAAAGTATGTTGTGTAATGGTTGAAGAACAAGCTGTTAAGTATCCCTTCTCTTGACTGATTGAAAGTCTTCCTCTCAGTGTTTCTCTTCCTCTTTATTTCCTTGTCCATCACCATCTGAGCTCCTCCACCTGCCCCCGCTACCGCTCAGGGCTGTTTAATGGGAAAGAGTGGAGCACTGGTCCTTAGACAGAAACACCTCTGGCCTTACAACTTCTGGTTGATGTGGAAGGGGATCTCATAAGGAGTGGAAATTAAAAGGGTTCAGCAAGGGCTACAGGGGAACCCTGTGGAAAAGAATAATTCAGTTTTCGGCCTTGCATTAAGCTGCAATACTTGGCATTACAGTGCAATAATGTTTATGGTGTTATATTCAGATTTTTCTCCTATACTACTTGCCTGCCTTTTTGTAATATCAAATATGTTTTCAGTCTTATATTGTCCCATCAGCAATAGGGGGATATTTATACACTCAGTTTCCACTACCTAATACCCTAAGCTTGGGTGAATCATAACTTAGTGTATGACAGTGACACTATTGCACTGAGAATGTATATTGAAGTCAGAAATAATCTCTGTAAATTGAAACTGTATTAGGTCTTAATCTGATAATCACTTAAAATATCTATTATATGAAAGAGGATAGAATGAAGAAAACCTTTTTTTTTTTTCTACTTTACAGTATTCTGCTTTAATACAACAAATAAAAAAAGGAAAAAAGAAATGTTAATAGCCTGAATATATCTGATGTGATTCACATCCTTCAGCTGTTTTCCCTGATGAAGAAAGGTCTATTAATTGACCATGCCATGAAACACTTCTTGTTTCCTTACTTTGCTAAAAAGTGTACAGGATTTGTCAAGAAGTGCACAGGACTTCTGTTAACAGACCAAAACTGAGAAAAGAAAAAAAGAAGGGAACTGTTATCTACCATTCCTTAACTCAGCAAATATGTTGCTGAATACTTGAGTTTCTATGTGACCTATAATCCTTGTTTGTAGTGCATGGAACAAAAACATTAAATAGCAAACAGTCCAAGGGGCGCATGTGTTAATTGCACATTCTGAAGTGACAACCCCCTAATTTAATAGCTCAGGATCCTTTCATTGCCCTGGGCTAAGTTTTAATTGCTGTAATAATATTCGTCTTCTTTCCTAGAAATCGTGGAAGGCTGCTATTTGTTTCCTTTAATCCCATCCTCTAAAAAAAAAGAAAAAAATCGTATGTTCTTCTGTTTCTTGTAAACTTTTTCTGGTGTTCATTAAAACAAATCAGTCCAACTCCCAGCCCACAACAAACATCCTCCATAATACCCTTCAAGCTTTGTGAAAGAAAAGGGCAATTTTGGATCCAACTGTTCAGTGAAATCTCTCAGGCAACCAGAGATTTTGTCACACACAAACTCTTAAGGTCTCATCCAAATCCCATTGAAGACTTTGGGTGTCATTGAGACCTGGCTCAAGGTCACTAGTGATTACAGATTTTTTTTAGTTAGGTTTTAGGTATTACAACTGAGAGTTATTGGTGCTGTTTCTGATCTTCTTTTCAGTTGTTTTGCACTGGTAGATAGCTATCTAAATCATTGGGATTAGTCTTCATTTACATCACATTAGTCCTCCTCAGAATCAGACTCGGGACTGTATCTTTATAACTTCTAAATAAGGAAGAAGTGCTGGAAACCTTCCCACCAATTTGCATTCTTTGAAGTAAATTAAATTCATGCAGGAGTTGTAATGACAAAAAAAAAAAAACCCACAAAAATTATCTAAAATAGTAGATCTACTTGACATGGATACAGAGACACACAGCTGAGAGTTTCTACATGTGCCTCTGGATGTGTCCTGCACAGATGTATGTTTTCTCCAGAGTCTGCTGTTGGAAGGACATCTAGCTTTCAATAACTCATGGATGTTCTTAAGGACTTAACACAATTCTCCAGATTTCTGAAGCCAGTGAACACTTGACAAACTGGGAAGTTTTGTCAGATATTTTGTGATGATGATGACTCTACAGCAGTCTTTGAGTTCCTTTTTTGCAATGTTTCTTTCCTCTTTTTCTTTATTTTTTTTTCAGAATCTTGAAAACCAGTTGTATTTGGTGAGAATGCTAATGCTTGTAATTAGCCATTGCATCATTTCTCACATGTGCACCAGCAGCCCTGAGGGAAAACTAGTTCTTCAGGCATTTGGAAGACATTTTTAACAAACCACATCTGAAGTTCTCAGTAACCCTCCCCTACATTCTCCCCAGCCTGGTCTGTCCCACTGTTACCTCTACAGAGGCACATCCACTGCCTCTTCAGAGGTCCCTTCTCCCTCTGCCTTCTCCCCTGGGCTCATCTGCCAAGCAGGACGGGGGTCTGCCAGCACATGAGGATCTCCTCAGAGTTCCCCTTGCTGAGTGTCCCTTGCACAATGCCTTGGACACATCTTTGGGACTCCTTTTCCAGGCTCCCAAATCTCAGGGTCAGCTTGGCCAGTCTACCTCTAATTATAGAAAAGGAGGTCTCTTTCTTTTTTGCCACATTTTTTACACCAGTATGGTTTTATATTGGATCTCATGGGAATTACTGGACAGTTCAAGGGGTGCAATGCAGTGTTTTGCAAAAATACACCAGGTAATTAACTTGGGTTCTGGGAGCCAGGCAGCTTTGTCATTTCAGCTCAGAGTCACCACAGGATTTAGGGTCTAAAAGACCTCTGCAGGTAACTGCTCCCACCCCTTTCTCTCAGCACAACCAGGTTTTACAGCAAGTCCAGCTTTGAAGTTAGATCAGGACACTCAAGCCCTGATTAGTTGTTTTTTAAATGTCTGTGAGGATGGAGACACCCCAGCCCCGCTGGGAAACCTGACTGTGCTCACTGTGGCTTCGTTTTTTTCCTAATATCTAATGTGAATTTCCCTTGTTGCGAATTTTGTGGGTTGCATCTTGTCCCCTTGCTGTGCGCTCCCAGGATCTTTGCACTCTTCTGTTAGATGTCTGAAACCAGCAATAAGCCCTCTCTTCTTCAGGCTGAACAAACCCAGCTGCCTCAGCCTCTCCTCACACATTATGTGCTCCATCCTCACTGTGGGATAACAACTAATAATCACTGAACTGACATGGCTATTTTACTTCTGGGACCAAAGCTGGTAGCTTTCTGTGAGCTTGTAGGCACCCAGCACACCTGGAGCTGGTTCAGGTGTTTTGCCATATATAGGCAGACCCTTAGAAAGTTAACAAGGAAGCAACTGAGTTTAAAAATACTGATCCTCCTAATGTGTTGTTCATGAGCACCATTATTTCATTAAGCCTCTAAGTATCTCTGCAATTCTGTGGTGTATGTGGAATTAAATAATGCCTCAGTCATTTGTTCCATCTGGACACATAGGTGACACGCCAAAGAATAGGAGGGATGAATCAGGCTCAGCTGTGATATTAAAGGCAGAGACGTAAGGAGACTTTAAGGAAGTCCAAAGCAGCCACAAAATATGGCAGCGGCATCACCAGCAGTTATAGAGCTGCTGGAGAGTCATGCACTGTCACTGTGGATCAGCATAAGTACTGAATAGCACACATGTGACTTTGTTGAAGCAATGGCTTTCTTCACACAGAGTGGAGAACGCTAATCTGATGGCATTCACCCCAAACCCTCTTGTTTTATTGACATTGTATGCTGGAAGGATCTCTTGCCATTTCATTTTGCTATAATTGGAGAAGCAATGGAGAAAGTGAAGTTATACTTCTCAAGATCTTCACTTGGCCACATAAGGAGACAGCCCTGCAGCTGACAAGTAGGGGCCAATTGCTGGAACATATGGGGCAAATGTATATAGTGATACAGGAGCAGCACCTGCAGTCAAAAGCAGTCAAGGCAAGACTGTAATATGGTGACAACATGGGACTGATTTTGTAGCAGAGGATGGCTCACACAGCCACTACGATATTGGCCAAAATGCTCCTGGCTCCTCTTGGGGCCTTTCTGCTCTTAGTGTTTGCTGCAGGATAAGAAAAGGCAGCAAAGAAACCACCACCTGTGCTTGAAGTTTACACGTGCACCCAGTGCTGAGGTTTACAGGGCAGGCAGCAGAAACAGATCAGCCTGGGCTTCATCAGAGTCGAGGTGCAGATGCCTCTGCATGAGGGGCTCTGGCAGTCCCTGTTGGAGAGAGACAGCTGGCTTTCCCTTCTTGCAAGCGCATATGCAAGGTGCAAACAGAAGAGTACGCTTCCTGACCAGTCCCATTTCTGAACTGGTGATGAGGCCGTCTTTGAACTAGGACATGTTTTTGTGGCAGCTATCCAGGTGGGAATGGAGAAAATCAAAACTGTCCAGGCTTTAATTTTGTAATTTTGTATAAAGTACGTAGTGCCCTGTGAATAAAGGCATTTTGCACTGTAAATCAATGCCCCAGCCTAGTATTACAGCGCACAAAGTTACTGGCATTGTCATGAGCTGTAAACCACCTTCACTTCAGAGTCATTGACTGCCTCGTAGCACTTTGCCAGGTCCTAGTCAGAGCCTAAAATTCCTAACTATTTTCTTCTTATGTAAGCCCCTCTGCTTAAGAAACTGGGTCTTCTCTGAAACTAGCTGAGACTTACTCAGGCATTGCTTCTTCATCAAGGGCTGGAGTCAAAGGGTTGAAAATCCACTGCAGTCCCTGTGCCAGGAGCTTCCTGCTGGCCAAGGATCCCAGCAGCCTGGAGTCAGAGGAGACATTAGGCAGAGCATCGTCTTGAGACGCATGCCAAAGAAGTTATTTCACTTCCCTCAGTCCTATCTTCACTGTGTTCAATGCAGGAAGTAGGAATAGGGGACAGCAGTAGGGAAGTTTTCCACTCAGAACATCTCTCCATGCTTTGCAGCTGGTATTTTAAGGAAACACAGACTATAGTTGATAAATGCTAGCAATCCGTGCACTATGTGATAAATGCCAGTCAGATATTCAGGTTAAAAGGGTGCACTTGCTGCAAACCAATTTTCTCACTTGGAGGCTGAAGTGTAATCTGTTTTCCTCTCCCTCTTTCCAAGCTGTCCTTTATGGGATTGCAGACTGTGTTTCAAAACTGTGAATTTTAGGAAATGGAGTGCTGTCTCAAATGTGCCTATTTCAGTGAAGTGCTATGCATACCCTCCCACTAGAAAGAAACAAAAATTAGCAAGTACTTTGGATACATTTACATATCTGGATTTTAGTAAAGGCTTGTCTGTGTAAGTAAACTTTTTTTTTTAAATGAATTGAGATTTTGATTTGTTTCTGGAATGTGTTAAAAAACTTCCAGGCATGAATTTAATTCCCTTTCCTCTGGCTAGAATTCCAAATTTTCTCTCAGATTTTGTTCAGACTGATCTGGCTCCATAATGTTAGACCAAAATGGAAAGGTTTTCAGATAAAACCCCAGAAAACCAGAGTTAAGATTTGTGGCCCAGACTACATAGTTAGCATACATCTAACTTTAACCATATGTTAGTCCCAATGTCTTCAATCCTGGATCTGAGCTGAAGTGAGTCTTGTGTTGCTTTAGGAAGTGAATAATTTAAAAGAAATTCTTAACTGCTGATCGTTTTTCATTGAAACGTAAAACTGGGCAGATATGTGCATACAGTTGTAGGTGGTTCAGAAGGTCATCCTGCCGGAGACAGTAGAGTGAACACTTATCTGATAACAATGATGAAGAAAATAAAGAGATACATTAATTTGGTTTTTTAATTCACTTTCAGAAAAGGTCACTGTCGCTGGTGGGGTTGTGGTTAAATGGGACTGTGCAAATAAGTAGTCAAGGCACTAAAAATTTACAAGAGACTGAAGGAATCTTATGCTTTACAAGCTTGAAATTCTTATGGTCTTATCAAATTTAATTAAATCAATACCATTGCCTATTCTTTCAGCCATAAATTCAGTTACTTTGGAGGCTTGTAGAAATTAGGGTCTTACAAGGATTTCAATAGTGCTTATTCTATGTCAGAACAACTATGCTTTTCTTACAAGTTTATAAACGTGAAAGATGAAGATTCACTGTAACTAGGGGCATGAGGAGCTTGTGTAGTTTTTTTTCCATATTATCTTTTGTTCCTTATTTCCACTGAATTTGCCTCAGAATGATTACTTGTTGTGTGTGTGAAAAGTAAAGAATTCAGCTTTCTTGTGCCATATCATATGTTTCTGTGTTGACATCCTGGCATAGTTACGTGCTATAGCAGGGACAGTAGAGAGGCACTGGGCAAGGTGTTTTCAACTAAAGGTTGAATTCCACCCCCCCCCTCCTCCTTCAATGGCAAACAAAAATAGATTTAACAGAAGGCCACTCTCCCTTTATCTCACTTTCAGGTATATTTAATCTGGATGAATGCCTACTCCTGCAATTTCAAATTACTTGGATACTCATACCCTTTTATTAATATCTACTCAGTCCAACAGTAAAAAAGGCCAGTAAGAACGAATCCTAGACAGCAAGTGTTTGTATGTGCATATGGATCAAAGGTGCCTGGAATTCATACTGAGAGCTGATCCACTGAGGGAGAAGTCTCACTGGTACGTAGCTAATTTTATGAGCACGTGTGCACTTAATAGTATTCAAAGGTGAAGTTAAGCTGCTGCTTGAAATGAACTGCAATTGTAAGAAATGGTGGAAGTTTTTTGTGTTTGTTTCCCACCCCCCCCTCAATAGTTGCTCAACACCTTATATCGATTTTCTTTCTTTTTTTTTTTTTTTT